>JAAEAF010010207.1:0-17152 GCA_011037195.1 Triatoma infestans
TGTGTGTGTGTGTGTCTGTGTATGTGAACAGCATAGCTCAAAAACGAAAACCCGTAGAAAACTGAAACTTAATATTCCGTTTAGGTATCACCATGCGATCTGACTGTGCGTTATCTGTCAAAATTCCTCAACCGGAAGTACCACTTTACTAGTTGTTTTTTTTTTTTTTTTTACTTTTTTGCGTTTTTCTCAAAAATGGCTCCAAGGATTTTCTTTAAACTTTGTACATCAAACTACATATTCAAGGAGCTACAACTTTTATTTGTAACATTTCTCTGGGAAAATTGATTTAAGGGCCCTTCTGGGGGAGGGGTGGGGTTAGGTTACCCTCTAAAGTGCTATTTCAGGTTATTACACAATTCGGTCATTTAAATAATGTTAATTAGAATTAAATATGTTGTTGAAATTCCGAGTTTGAGAAAAATCGGAAAACCGGAAGTGCTTTTGTTTTAACACTTTACTAAATATGATTTTTTCACTTTTTCGCGATTTTCTCAAAAATGGCCCCGACGATTTTCTTGAAACTATACATATAAACTAAACATTCAAAGATCTACAACTTTTATATAAAACATTTCTATGGGAAAATCCATTTAAGTGCACTTTTAGGAGAAGGGTAGGGTTACTTCCTCTAAAATGGTATCATACTTGATTATACAACTCTATCATCCAAATGAAATTAATTAGAAATAAATAGTTGGCCAAAATTCCGGGTGTGAAGAAAATCAGTAAACCGGAAGTGCGCTTTTACTGAATAGTTTTTTCAGTTTTCGACAAATTTCATTAAATTTGGTACACTAGCTATAAAATTTGTCAATTATAATTTTGATAACTGGAGTAAGAAAAAGTTGTGTGAGTGTTTCACACCAGATTTTTTTTTTTTAATTTGGTGGTAATTTTGATTTAGTATAGTTGAAACCTATTTTTCAGACGGGATTTATTTTTCAGAACGGGAAGTATACGTCAACATCCAGTGGAGAAATTTGGAATGCTAGCAATACTTGTAATTAATACCTTAATATTAAATAGGTGGTAGAACCATATTATTATAATGAAGTGGCACTTCACGAGGAAACCTTATCAGGCAACTTTTCTAGAACTCTACAAACAATTAATTTTCTGGGGAAAATGTTTCGAATAAAACTGATAGATATTTGTGTGTTATAGATAGCGTTTATTGTAATTCGTTTGGAGTAATTTTTGAAAGAATCTAGAAAAAAAAAACTGAACAGATCATTCAATAAATTCACATATTCATGTGAAACCTTTTGTGTTAGATGCAGTGGTGGTACCTCTAAACGAAATATCAAGGCTTAAACCCATGATTTTTCGTCTTTAGGACATTTTGTTCTCTCACTCGCGCGTGCACACCAACATACATAAATACAGACCACACACACACACATATCACATAAATCCAGAACATTCGCTAAAAAAAAAAAACTCAGGTGACCTTAAACAAGTATTGCCGGTGAAAACCCAATTTTGAAAAGTCTTTGCAAATTTGAATAATAGTATCCTAAAAAGTGAGAATTCTAGGGCATGAGCGCAGGAAAATGCACGGTTGCTGCTTGCTAGTATTATACTCATTAGATGATTGTATCTTTCCATTGAATTCGACGAAAAATATTTTTTAGATATCACTAACAAAGCCCAGTATAAAATGCTGAGCGGACAAGAATAATAAGGGCTTTTTTTAAGTTTTTTAATTTTATGTTTTCACACAGAAAAGGGCTAGTACAATGGCCAATTTAATTATAAATTTGGCCTACCTTAAAACCCATAATAATGCTTGAATTTCTTTGTCATAAATGACACAGCTTAACCTGGTGATTTATTGAATCTCTCTACAAAGGCATTCATCCTTAAAACTAACTTAGTAATATTTCTTTCTGGTCAGATTCTCTATCAGGAGATAAAAAAGGGATGGGATGGAAAACAAGTAAAAACATATCGGAATTGATGTTCAAAGAGAGTAGATATAAATATCATTAAAGTATGTAATCAAATGAAATCACATAAAAACAATAAATATAATTTTTTCAATTACAGCTGCAAGGAAGGGCTTGAGTAAAAGAATTCAACTGGTTAGGAAGCTAAACAATTAAAAAAATTCCTCGTTTAAAAGAAAAAAAAGAGTTTTTCAGACTTTTTGGAAAATAAAAACTAGAGAGAAAAAAACAGAAAGAAAATAAAGAGATACCAGTAGAACAAGAACATAAAAGAGCTCTTCTAATATAAATATTAATAAGCAGGAATAAGCAGTGATAAAAATCAATTAATATTATGGGAGGTAAACAATAAAAAGAGGAAACACTAAAAAAGGAAACAACTCTCTCTCTTGTATGAGACAGACAAATGTTGGAAAAGGTGGGGCTAAGAGCGTGCGGTACATAGAACGAGCTCCTGTATAGTATTATCATCCTAATAATATCTTGTTTTATAATAACTATATATATTTATTATTAATATTATATGGAATTTATTATTATATTCAAAAAGTCAGTTTTAACAACATCGATTTAACCCACCCATATTCATAATTTTTTTATTTATATGACTCCTTTATGAGAGAGCTTTTGTAATCGTAGTATCAGATTTTTAAAATTTCGGGACAAAAGTATTTTTCAGAATTCTTATGTTAAAAAAGAGATTTTTAACAACTTGTCAGTAAGTGCTTTTGTGTGTGTGATTAAGTGTAATTGTATATGTAACATATATTAATGAAACGCATAACTCAAACAAGAAAATAGCAAGACGTACAAATTTTAATACTCTGATTGCGACCCGAATCCTAATAGGGAGAGAGTAGATTAAAATTCAAACACACTTTAAAATCCCAAGCCGCGAGTAACCCTAAACCGTCTAAACACGCGAAATACGCTATTGTTGCTTATAATGAATGGTGCTGCTTACAATGAAGTACTTATGTTTTCCACATATACGTATTATGCTTATATGATTATTGCGACTTTGTTTGCTTAATAATCTAGATGTGAAGTTTAATTTTTTGTGTTCTTAATTGTCAGCTATGCTGAACCATTGCGGGTGACTGTTTTAAACTGTAAGCATTTTGAGGTCTCAAAAGTAATTTGATTGACTAGTAGTGTAAATCATGATTTATGTTAAAAACATAAACGTAAAACATTCGAAAAGAAAATATTGTGTTTCAAGACAATTTTGAAAAGAGCAATTGTATCTCGTGTCAAATAAGCGCACAGGATGGCAACGAAAAATCCAACTTCACATGATAGATAGCATTGACATTTCTCTGGAAAACTATACTATAGTCAAATTATTTGCATTCAAGAAATTGAAAAGCCAGATTTCTAAATATATTTAAGAAATCTTAAGAATAGTCTGTTACTTGTGTTTTTGGCTTTTACAAACAGCAACTTTTAGTTGAATTTGTACAACATTGTGACGCAAAGCTAATTCTGAAGAGTACAAAAATGAAACGAATCGGGAGTTCACTTTTTAACGAAAACGGAGAAAGAAAAGAGTATGCAGTATTTTGGAAATTAATATTAGTCAAAATTGTCCAAAAATGTGCTCTCCTGAGCTACAGTTTTTGCGTAAACTCTTTCCTATTCTAAAATGAAATTAAAAAAAAAAAAATCATTTAAAAAAATCAGCTTATTGAATTTCACGTTGATTATGTATTGAGAGTAGCAGTTTTACCAACTATGAAACTACTTTCTCTAAAATGTTTAAATGTTTATTACAATATTTAAAAATTGCATTAATTTTTAAAATAAAAGCATGAGTTCATTTAGTTTTCCGTTGTATTACTTGCTGTACTCCTATTAAGTGTAATAACTGAAATAGCATTTAGAGGAAACTATAACATCACCCCTCCCTTAAATAAAAAGTGCCCTTAAATGAATTTTCCCGAAGAAATGTTTCAAATAAAAGTTGTAGCTCTTTATTTATATGTGTAGTAGATATATCGTTGGAGCTGTTTTCGAGAAAATCGCAAACAACTAAAAAAAAAAAAAAAATTCAGTAAAGTGGCACTTCCGGTTGATTGATTTGGCCCGAAATTTTCGTGTCCTGATGCGGTGGTAATACCTAAACGGAATACCAATGTTTAAGCTTCCTGCAACTTTTCGTTTTTTGACATATTCTTTTTACACACATAAAGACCATTTTCTAAAAACTACTTTTTTGGACTGAGGGAACCTCGAAACATGTATTTCTGGTCGAAACACAATTTCGAAAATCTGGCACGATTCTCTAACAGCAGTTAGAGGAAGTAAAAATTATTGTAAAACATATATATATGTAATATTTATAATTATATAATAGTCTATTGCTTTAGAAAATCCGCGGCACTTAGAAACTATTAGCTGTTTCCAAAATATCTTAATAATAAGGCAATAAATCAATAACCAAAATATCCAATATGTTCAATATGTATTCAAATATCTCCCCACTCATTCTCTCTCTCTGTATATGTATAGAGAAAGAGAGGGAGTGAGAGAGAAATTGGTAAATTATTAGGAAGTTAATATCTGCAAGAACAATGTTTACACATAGGATACCAACCAGGGTACGTTAAGTCACTATTTCAACACACCATTTATATCGTCACTTTTCACTTTTGCTATCGCAACTATCAGTATCAACCGTCTACTTGTTTCTCTCTGCTAAAAATATATCTCTTTCTTCCACCTTCTAACGCATTCTTACGGGGGGAGGGGTGGTAGGCTATTTCTCAATTTATTTTCTCTCTTAGAATTTTTATATAGAATTTATATAATAGGATTTATAGAAACTTATTCTTTGTATACCTAGTCACTTCATTAAACAAAAAATACAAAAACAAATAAAATCTGTCACCACATAATGATAAGAAGTGACGGACTGATGAGTTGAAAAACACGACAGATAAGAAAGATCCTGCTTTCTTTCTTTGAATGGACTTACATTATTTCAAGCAGGGTGGAATTAATGAGTTCGTTTAGAAGATTTTGGATTGTAATCTGTGCATATAGCGGTACTATTGGTTGGGCACAAGATCCATTTTAATTGCAATAAATTTTGTATGTGTGTTAAATTTGAAAAAGCTATATTATAGTTCAAATCGTAAAATAATAAAATAGTTTGCATTATAAAATAAAGTTTTACGGAGACTAGCCGTGGACTAATGGACTAGCTGACATTCTCGTCTATGAGAAACGTTACGGTACGATTCCTACAAAAGGCTCTTATGGGTTCCACCCAAAAGAAAATTCAAGAAAAACATCAATCTGCTGAAGGTACAATAAATGCATTAGTGAGCAATTTAGAAAGTAAGTCAATAAATGACAATAACACTGAAACCAAGCTTTAAGATTAACTTCTGTCAATTCTGTAATACTGTAATTAAATGTACTGTCCATCATCATCAGTGTTATAAAATTAAATAAAGTTCTTTTATATAAATAAAGTACTTGATTTATATATACAACTTCCTTTATTAGAAGGAAATAATTTTCTTTTATATGACTATTTTTTTTATTTACAATATTTGGTTAAACTTAATTATTTGATATAATCTATTGGTCGGCGTCCTCATTCTAATAAGCCGTGACGCATTATTGGACGGAGTTGACGAATACCAGAAGTATCTTTGATTTAATGTACGGTTCAAGAAATTCTCACCACGATTGACAATTGTTTGGCAAATTTTTCTGTTTGACATTTCTGCAAGACATTTCTTAAGATAGCAAGGCGAAAAATGTGTCCGCAAAACTGCTCCAGCAGTAGTAAGAAAATAACTATTTTGCGTGAGCCATTTTTTATTAGCCTCTATATGCCATTTTGGTCCAGAGTATGTCCCTAACTGGTGCCAGAACCAAAGATTGTCTGGAAAAATAGTATAAGGAGTAGAATGGAGATAAGAAATTGTGTTTCAAGCTACAACCCATAGTTGAAGATCAAAAAGCAGCAAGAAGCAGAAAAGAAACTAACATGGGTTTGGAAAAGCCATGGAAATAGAAAACAAGTATGCGAGACGCTCAGATCAAACCACAAGGAATAATTTATTTAATATTAATATTATTACTTCAGGGAACTTGGCAGTCCCAACACGATCAACACTTAACTAACAGCCTCAACATTTACCATTCAGCGTGCAGATCTAGCACACTATTAGACCTAGATTTAGCGTTCTCCCCTAGAAAACTCTAGCTCATAGTCATACAAATTCACTCATTCACACTTACACATTGTTTACTAGTTATCTACAACGACCAGATTCTATTTGGCTTTAAAACCACTCTTCCTACACTCATCATCAAAGAAAAAATAATTAAAATAAAATAAGTTCGAAATATTTCCCCTCCCACCACCAAAAAAACAAAAACGAAAAAATTATTTAGCTTATTATTATTGTTTGGGGAGGGTGGGAACAAACCCTATGCTATCCAAATCCCCTATGGGCCCATATAGCTACCCCAAAGATCGGAGCCTTTTCAATGCACTGCCGGCCTCCGGATAGTGTTCTCTCGTTACAGACAACATTGTCCATCATCGGACAGTGAGCTGTATGAGGCTCCTCGCAAGAGAAAAATCTAAGGGCAGCACTGCTGGACTCGAAGTCCCGGGATCTTCGCATTGTCCTGTCCACTGCGTTACTACTGAGCTAATCCTTTCCCTTCTTGAACAGCTTAAATATTCAATATAACTATAAGAAAGTTAAAACATTACTATCATATTATGCCGAACTTTATGATGGAATTTTATGCTATAATTTTATTGGCCAACTTAGTATAAAAACATTTTTATAAAATTCTGACTGAGAGATATCAAAAAATATAAGTCTCCCCTTTCATAATATACCAATCGATAATTCCCTATCTCACACATTTTATTGCTGCAAAAAACTTGATATCCATAGAAATAAATATACAGAGTAGAAA
Organism: Triatoma infestans; assembly: GCA_011037195.1. Taxonomy (NCBI): domain Eukaryota; kingdom Metazoa; phylum Arthropoda; class Insecta; order Hemiptera; family Reduviidae; genus Triatoma; species Triatoma infestans. The sequence continues at coordinate 6,906 of JAAEAF010010207.1, forward strand.
GATATAAAAACCAACCATATAAACTCAATCATACACAGCATTTTTAATAGTATTATCGTTAAAAATATGTTTATATGATGTATATTGTAACGTATCATTTAACTTAACTTATTAATCATTTTCTTTCTACAGAGAAATGAAAGTTGAAGAAATTTAAATAAAATTAAACTTCTGTTACAAGATATAACTACCTATTAATTTAACATGATAATACTATGTTTATAATCTAGAGACTTAAATAAAGTTTTATTAGAATCTTAAGTATTATTTTAAAATAGAGAACATTTTTCTTCCTCTGAACTTTAGGTTTTTTTAAATTTAATTTACAGTTTCTCACCATAGTTACGAGCTTCTATCATTTCTGAATGATGAAATGTATTTGGTGTTGTTGTGTGTTTGTGTGCTGGTAGCTTGTAGTGGCTTGAGCGGTTTTGTAAAAGGGCTTGTAAGTATATATGTTTAAGAGAGTGAAGTATCAGAAATAAGAAAGTAGTCACCACTGCTAACAATAAATATATTCTATTGAAATAATAACTACAAGTTATTTGCAAGATATTATAAACTTATTAATATGCACTGATGCTAAGAGAGCGAAAAACAAGTGTTCTGCTTCGGTGTCTACAACAAACTGTCATGTTTATGAAATTAAGTATTTATCTAGATTAAATGCAAAGCTCTTATGTTTTAACTTAAGGTAGTACGGAGTTTTACAGAGCGATTCCTGAAGCAAGTGTACTGGCTTTGAAAGCAGAATGCAGGGCACTGTCCTGAAGGAATGCCCTCTCTAACGGGGGATTTTCTCTTACAAAACAGTTGGCCAAGTGGCACTGTTATTTTCCTAACGGATTTGTCAATGACTTTGCCGATGATGTAATGACATGGCAAAGTCATTGACATCGGCAAAGTACACCAAAGAAATAATTTACAAAAGGTGAAAACAGTAACACTGTTGGCCGCCGACAGCCGCGGTCAACCAAACAAACAACAAAGCCTTTTCATCAATTCTCACACCAAAAGGTAGGCACCGCAATAAGTATGGCCACTAAATAAGGTCAGAAAACTACGAAGGTCGCACAAGGCCGCACACTAAGACAGATATCTTGGTGTGAGTGTGAACAACAGGATATAAAAACCCTATGATATACGACGAGCATCATTATTATATCATCTACGACCAAACTATACACGAGCGGCAATTCACAGTTATATTCAACTTATCATTCTCGTAGTTGTGCACTTTAGTTCGTTATTTTAACCATTCTAAATTATCAGCTATTTATCTTCTATTTATTATTAAGTATTTTATTATAGTTACTAGTTACCATTTATCATGGTTAAATTATTGTTAAAATATAGTTTATTTTTATATAAAAAACCGTTTAATAATTCGAGCACTAACTTCCAAATCTCTCAAACTAACTTCCGCCCTCTTCAAGACTTCTGCTACTCCAGGAATCATACATCAAACGATTCCATTACATCTAATATCTGATTCCATTACAGATTCCTGAGCTTTTGCCTCTTTAGCAACAAGGACCTTACATTATAGTACCTGACTCTAAAATATATTAGTTTGCCAAAATTATTTCATTTAAAATATTTTTCAAAACTATTTATTTTTGCATTTCTCCTTCCACTACAATGATATCAACTAAAATTTTGAAAATTTGTCCGTTTTGTGATTTTGATAAAAAAAAAAGAAGGAAGCCATTAAACTTCTAATCCTATTTTTCAAAAGGAGTAAACAAAGAAGTTTCATGCTATTAATTTTTTAGTTATTTTATTAGCTCAAATTAACAAAAAGATACTTGAAACTTAATTTAACGTTAAGTTCTATGTTATTAGGTCAACTGCCTTCTACATCAACTTGATTTATATTATAAACTAATTTTAAACAAGGACCAAAGAAGGTACGACTCTTGGACTTTAAATATTGTCTTTTTATAAATTAATAAGTAATTTTATAATTTCAAACGATATTAGAAAGAAAATAAACAGAAGATATTTATGTAAGTATTGTCTTCTTTAACTGTTCTTTCACTCTGATTAGTTGAAAAAAACGGAAAACTCGGAACAAAGGGTATGGTATGTAATATCCCTACTGCACGAGAATATACGATATAAGAAAACAAGTGAACTTTAAAACGGTGGCTAGAAGTGTTTATTAAAACACAAACGTTGGTAAGCTCTGGAAGAAATAAAAATAAAAAATTTCCTCAATTTGTCATGATGAAGTGCAAATAGCTTGATAGCTTTGTCGAAAATAGCTGCTTCAAGAGACCAACAGACTGAGTATCCCCACTAACTGTAAATCCAGGAACACCTTCCCAAAGGTTTTCCACGTAAGAAAAAAAAAAAAATCTTTAGTCACACATTAAAATGTAATAAAAACTCCAATTTGGATGGCGGCAGGTGGAAGAGATCAACCCACATCAACGAAAATGTTTAGCAAGACTAGGATTCTTGCTGTGACACACTGAAGCAGTGTGGGGTAAAATATCGAGTGCAGTTTGACAATTAAATTTCATTATAGGGGTCAAAATTCATTATGAACCACGAAAGCAAATGAAAGGAGATTAAAGTAAAAAGTTTAATGTTTCTGTAAAAGTTTGGCTTTATGATTTACATCAAACGATTGATATCAATAAAGTTGAAAGAAATCTATAAATTTGTTTATTAAATAAAAGACTTCTATTGTACTCGTATTTTTACATAAATATGAAAATCTAGACACCCAAATGTTGGGAAATGTTGTCTAAACAAACCCTGAAATAGTTCGTTCTTCGTCAAAATTCATATTTAAGAGTGAGAGAAGAAATAAAATCTGGTGTGAAACACTCATACGACTTTCTCCTCCTCGAATTATTACAATTTAATCAAGAAAATTTTCTTTAAAATTGCAACGTTACAATGTTTAGTTGTACTGGCCAAAAAAATGATGGTAGGGATTTAATTGTATACCTGAGCGGCCATATGTGGAGCGCTCTATATCCAAACTAAGAAAGTTTGTGCAAATTTTAATTTTAAACCAACCGAAAGACCTCCAATACCCCTTTAAAATAATTTTTTTCAGAAAAATGTTACAAATAAAAGTAATACATTACTATTTATCCAGCAAAAATTCCAAGTTTAAAGAAAATCATTGTAACCGTTTGAACCAAGTCACCAATGTACAATGCAAATAATAATGGGCTAAGGGAATCCTCTTGTAGGATCCCTCTAGCCACTTCTAAGGCAAATTCATGGTGAGAAACTTTTATAACTTTTTTAGTTTCATCATATATAGGGTGTCCCATTTAAACGGGTCACTTTTGAAATAACTCTTAAACGAAGAAAGATATCAAAAAAATGAAAGATATCAAATAACATTAATACCATCATAAACTAGAGCGCAAATACTTCAACAAACGTTATGTTTATTTGATATTTCTTCTTTTTTAAAAGTTATTTCAAAAGTGGCTGGTGTAAATGGGACACCTTGTATATTTTTGATAACCTTTATTTTTGCCCAAGTTTATAGGGATCTAAAAAAGGCAAAAACTCTTCGGAAGTCTATAAACGCAGCATAAACCGTCCTTCTTTTAAATCTCATTTCTAAATTGATAAAGCATTCTAAGAGGATAAAAGCATTATCGAAACAAATATAATATATCTATTTATATTTCACCGAATAAATCTAAGTGAAACGGAAAACCTAAAAAAATTACTTTGTATAGATAGTGAAAGTAAGTTTGACAATTTATATTTTTATGTAGCATATTCTCTGAGCTATAGATATTTTATCAATAACATTGAATTATGAATCAGAAATATGTATAATTTATGTTTGAAAAGTTTATTTTACTTTTTATTTGAGACAAGTATAAAGTTTTGTTTACAATTTTCTAATATTGTAATATTTTTGTGTTTCTTTAATAGGTACTACGTATGTAAGAACTCAACTCCTTTGTAAGCGGATTACCTCGGAAACAAAAACAATAAAATCTGGTGTGAAACACTCACCAACTTTCTTTCACTCCAGTTTTCAAAATTGTACCTAATGACAAATTTTCCGGTTTGTGTACCAAATTGGAGTTTGTCGAAATTTTCTTTGGAGTTCGTCGAAAACTGAATATGTTCAGTAAAAGCGCACTTCTAGTTTACTAATTTTCTTGAAACTAGGAATTTTGACCATCTATTTATTTCTAATTAATTTTGTTCGGATGGTAGAATTGTATAATCAACTATGATAGCCCGTTAGAAAAAAACATAACCCCACCCGCCCCAAAAGCCCCTTTAAAGGACTTCCCCAGGGGAAATGTTTCAAATAAAAGTTGTAGCTCTTTATATGTGTAGTTCACATTTCTAGAAGAAAATCGTTGGAGTCGTTTTCGAGAAAATACCAGAAAACTGAAAAATACTTTTCAGTAAAAACGTATTTCCGGTCATCCGAGTTTTTCAAACTCGAAATTTCAACAACACATTTGATGTTTATTAATATATTTAAATGACTGAATTGTATAGTCAACTGAAATATCACTTAAGAGGAAAACCTACCCCCACCCCTCCCCCAAAAGTGCCCTTAAATTAATTTTCCCGAAGAAACGTTTCAAATAAAAGTTGTAGCTCTTTGTATTTGTAGTTAATAAGCCAAGTTTAAAGAAAATCGTCGGAGCCATTTTTGAGAAAATCGCAAAAACGTAAAAAAAACCAACTAGTAAAGTGGTACTTCGGTTGAAGAATTTTGACAGATAACGTACTCAGATCGCATAGTGATACCTAAACGGAATATTAAGTTTCAGTTTTCTACGGTTTTTCGTTTTTGAGCTATGCTGTTCACATACACACACACACACAGACCATTTGCTAAAAACCACTTTTTTGGCCTCAGGGGACCTAAAACGGATATTTCCGGTGAAAACTCGATATCGAAAATTTGTCACGATTACAATACTTCCTCTTACTAGGAGTAAGAGAAAGTAAAAAATCTCTTATTTATGTGTGTAGATAGCATAAGTAGTTTAAAGAAAATCGTTGGGAATTGTTTTCGAGAAAATCACGAAAAACTGAAAAAAAAATTCAGTAAAGTTACACTTCCGGTTGGTAGATGAATTTTGTCGGAAATCCTCTGGTGGTAGTACCTAAAACGGAATACCAAGTTTGACCTTACTGTGACTTTACGTATTTGAGATATTGTGTTAAAACAAAAATCACACAAACACACTTAAAGGCGCTACAAACATTCAGGAGACCCCAAAACATGTATTTCCGGGTGAAAACTGGCACGCCTGCAATACTTCCTCTTACTAAGAGGAAGTAAAAACAGTAAAAAAAGTTGACGAACATTCAAAACTACAATATTATCTTTATTTATATTAAAGATTAGTGAAATTGTAAATTGTATTTTGAAACTGTATTTTATTTAATCTATTACACGTCAATTTTAATTCTATATAATTTATTACTATATTATTACCAATCAAAAATAAAGAATAAACAAATTATGTAATAGGTAATCTAAACATATGATAAAATTAAGGTGAGAATCAGTTTGTTAATGAAAGACTAATATTATTATTATTATTATACAACTAATCTTAGCATATTTATCACATTATAAATTAAATAAGAAAATTTAAGTGGGTTTCAAGTATGTAGGTAAAATATAATCTCTTCATAATTTAGTATAGCCCTATATATGCCTAATCACTTTTCATCATTATTAACATATTTTATTTCATATTTTTAGATTTGTCTTTTTTGTAACTTATAATTTTTTCATTATAAGCGTAAAATAAAATTATAGATTGGTCAATTATTTCTAAAAATACCACTTCATATCAGTTCAAATAATATATTATCTAAAATTTGAAAAAAATCAGATATGATCCTATTGCTGTCTGTAAGTTTGTTTATGTGACGCTGATTTTTATTGAAAGGAATTCCATTTAGCCTTGCTTAAAATAATAATCATAGATTAGACTGAAAAACTTTGTTATTTAATAATTGAGAGGGGTCGAATTCCAAAATTTCAAATATGAATCGTACTAAAATATTGAGTGGTATTAAACCTTATCTTAGAGAGCTTAAACTTTTGAGACAATTCACTTCGAAATTTATCGGAAAGATCAAATTATTGAACATAAAGATAGATCTACAGCTGGTGAAATTACAACACAAGTCTAATAAGAGATCACCAACGATTTATGGTCCATCCCCGCCATTTTGGTGACGTGAATAAAAATAAGCATACACAAGGTTTTACTCATAAGCAAAGTATACTCTCGCCCAACATGTGAATAACATTTTTGCTTTTACTGGAGATTATTTACTTCCTTTACCTAGAGTATACTCGCAAGTATTTACTTCTTATTCCATTATTTACATTTTCTACTAAAAGTAAATACTTCTTGCAGTGAACTTTGCCGCAATATTCTGCTATCATGAACACTTCCAGGCTACTACGAAGTCAATGCTGGTTACCTTTTCATTGGCTTCACATGTAACCTGCACATTTATGGAAGCTCTATCTTTTCTGATTATATAAAACCCCTATGACGCAACAGCCCATGAAGGGCCAAGGCTTGCCAGACGGCGATTTGAATAGGGGGTCGTGTAGTAAGCACCCCGCAGTTCCCACGCCGTTTAGTTCCAGCGTTCGCTATCTAGGTCGCTACTAACTGTAGCTTCCCACTTTTCATCATGATGCTGGGTCAACACCGACTTTGCCCTCATGGGAATCGAATCCTGAATTTTCACACGAGAGGCGAGTGCGCTAGCCACTAGACCAACGCGTGAGGACTTTCTGCTTATATAATCGTCTCCCAATTCCTTTGGCTTTTTAATTTCTACATGTGTACACACAATCTAATGCATCAGAGATATTTTCCGTGATAGCCTGCTTCTTTTTGTGGTCATCGACCGGTTTCGGGCGTCCGCCCATCATCAGGATGTTTAATAAAGTGTGATAATACAGACTTGCTCAGAGCAAAATCAGTTTATGCACTGGGCGAACGCCCGAAACCAGTCAATAACCACAAAAAGAAGCAGGCTATCACGGAAAATATCTCTGATGCTTTCCAACTATGCGGACCCAACCACAACTACAATCTAATGCACCCACAACTCTGTGCAATACGTTTAGCATTGTTTATTTCCTTAGCTGTTAATGGAAACTTTACCCAGTGACTTGTTTTATCCATATTGTCCACAGCAATAGCTACAATCTTACACACTGTTGTACGATCCACTCCGAAATCTACTGCCACGCCACTCTGGAAACCTGGATCACTGAAATAACGTAAAAATATTTCCATTTTTGTCCTTTTGGTAGTGCTCCGCCCGTATTTTCAGCAGGATCGTTCAAAAATAATTGCAAATGAAATCAACACTCTCACTTTCAAATCGTAATAATTTTATGTAAATATCGGCACTTAAATGTTGACGCTGTTTATAATTTTTTTCTTCGTCATATATGCAAAAATGAAGCTATTTATAAGCAAACTACGGCAAGTTTAAGTTTCACTAACCTCGCAAATTCAAGAGCATTTACTTATAGCCAGCAGGATCTACTTACTTTTATTCATAGTACTTTTAAGTATCTACTTGGTCATTTTCGATGAGACAAGTCAAGAAGAACATTTTCATACCAGTATGAGTATTTACTCTTTTTATTCACTTGATGCCAAGGGTATATCAAGAATCGGCAAGTAAAAACCTTTTACTCATTTTATTCACCCATTGTTTTTTTTTTTTAATGTAAGAACTTAATTGAATGTGAGGACATTCGTAGACAACCAGTCAACGCCAATATCAATTTCCAATAAACCTTGTAATAAAGCTAAACTTAATGTCACAGATTAATCAAGAATCACCAGAAATTAATTATTCAGGAAAACTATTTCTAATAAAATGTTAGTTTCTAATAAAATGTTAGCATTTCTGGAGCCATTCTTAAGAAAATCCCCTTAAATACAGAAACTAATCGGTGAGGTAATTATTTTTAAGACAAACAATGCTCTCTCTAACAACCCTTCAAAAAATAAATTATCTTAGAAAAATGTTTCAAATAAAAGTGATAAGTCCTAAATGTGTTTTTAAAGAAAATCGTTAAGAGCTATTTTAGAAAAAAAAAAAATCAAAAAATTTCAGAGATGTTATGCTTCCGGTCGCGGATTATGACCGAAAACCTTTGTGTCCAGTTGCAAGATGGTGTTGCAAAAACGGAATATCAAATTAGAATCCTAAATTTTTATTTTTTTTTAAGAGGGGGATTTTATTGCATTACGCTAAAACCAATTTTCATATTTCATATTCAAGAGACCCAAGTGATTACTCAATTTCGAGAATTTGATACGATCAATAAACTTCTTACAAAACTAAAGAATGGATTGTTAGATAGGGCCATAATTCACTGCCTAGTCAGTTTTATTTGAACGCTACTTTCTGACTACAATAAATAAAGAAGAAAGGATTTATATTTTTCAACAAGTTACAAGAGCTATCATTATCTGTTAATAATTGGCAGTCCATTGGCTGTCCCATATTTCATACGTTACAGGCAAAGGATATAAAAATTATAAACGACTAACCATATATCAACATTGTTAGCGAAAATACACTTAACGAAACATAAACGATGGTATAGTAATATTCAGTACTCTCCAATAGTAAGTAACTGGTAAGATATATACTATGAACAATTAAACATAGATGATTGTTCTATTAATTATTTGTAATTATATCAAAGAACGCATTTAAAATGGAAGCGAGAGATATAGTAATTTCATTTCTATACAATCCCAAAAGAAAGGTTCATTAAAATATTAATAAATAAGGTCACGGTACCCGGAGACATCTGAGTGCATCACGGCTCACACTGTCCATCACCAGTCAGTGAGCTGTGACGCTCCTAGAAGAGAAAATCCGAGGGCAGCAGAGTTTGACACGAACCTGGGACCACCGCTTGCGAGTGTAGCCGAGTACAACTGAACTATAATCATTTCCCTATTCGTGGGAAATGCTTGACAGTATTCTCTCCCAATTTGAACAATATAATATTTCGAAGGGACTAATAATAGCAAAATTAAAAAATAAAACAAAATAGATCAACAAAGCTCCAAGGGAAATATCCGAACGTTATTTCTTTAAACAAAAGCGAGGTCAAAGAAATGGCATAATAAAGAAGGGACGTGAGGGCCTAGTCCATGGAAATTCAATGAGAAAGAAAGGTCTTTTTATACATACTATCCTTAGATTTCTATACACAAATACCTACAAGTACAGTACTATTTTACCTAACTTTCATTTCCTTGAAGAGAGATAATTGAATATTCTTCCATTGCAAAAAAAAATTAAATAAATTTTCCATTAGGAAAAAATGCGAATTTCAAAAAAAATCTGTGTTAAACACTCACACAACTTTCTCTTACTCCAGTTTTCAAAATTTTAATTGACAAACTTTATAGTTAGTATACCAATTTTATGTAATTAAATTCGTCGGTATTTTTATAGGAAAAAAATCGCAAAAAACTGTTCAGTAAAAACGCATTTCCGGTTTACAAATTATCTTGAAACTTAAAATTTTGGCAATCTATTTATTTCTAATTAATTTTGTTTTAATGGTAGATTTGTATAATCAAGTAAGATAGCACTTTAGAGGCAAAAAATAACCCTGCCTCTAGCCCAAAAGCCTCCTCAAATGTTTTTACCAGGAGAAAGGGGTTGCAAATAAACGTTGTAGCTCTTTATATGTGTTGTTCACATAATTAGCTTAAAGAAAATCCCTTGGAGCCACTTTAGAAAAATAGCAAAAAATTGGAAAAATATTTTTCAATAAAAACGCACTTCCGGTCATTTCATTTTCTTCAAACTCGGTATTTCAATAACGTATTTAATTTTAATTTTAGATGATAGCATTGTGTAATAAACTAAAATAGTACTTTAGAGGACAACCTTACCCCTCCCTTCCCCTAAAAGTGCTCTTAAATGCATTTTCCCCGGAGAAATATTACAAATAAAAACTGTAGATGCTTGTATACGTATGTAGTTGATATACTACGTTTAAAGAAAATCGTTGGAGCCACTTTTGAGAAAATTGCAAAAAAGTGGAAAAAAACTGTTCAGTAAAGTGGTACTTCCGGTTGAGGAATTTTGACAGATAACGTACGGTTGGATCCCATTGGTGATAACTAAACGGAATGTCAAGTTTGATCTTTCTGCGATTTTTCGTTTTTGAGCTATGCTGTTCACATATACATACATACATA
>JAAEAF010010208.1:0-13237 GCA_011037195.1 Triatoma infestans
GGTTAGGTTGGAGATGGATGTGTATGGACTCAGTAAGGAGTCGCTTGGTGAAATTGGGCTGGGTAGCGAGGATAGAAAGATTATTGAAATCAAATGTATGGTTCAAGGATAGAGCGTGCTTGGAAAGTGCTGTACTGTCAATTTTTTTAGAAGTAATGTCGTATTTGTGCTGTTTGGGTCTTTTATGTAAGTATTGTGAAGTTTCTCCCACATAGGAAACATTGCAATTGGGAGTAGAGCATTTCAGGTTATAAACCGTGTGAGTTTTGTTGGTTATGGGAATAGGGTCTTTAAGTTTGGTGTAGATTTTGTACAGTTTGTTAGAAGTGGTGAAGCCTATGGTGAGATTAGGAATGTGTTTCTTCAGGGATTTGTTGATTTTTTTGCGAGAGAGAATTAATATGCGTAAGGGATCTGTAGATGGGTGGGTTATTGGTACGATTTTGACTAGGTAACCTATGTGCGGAGATAGGTGAGGAGGAATTTTTAATGATTTTGTTTATGATATGGGAAGGGTACCCGTTGGAGAGAAGGATTTCCCTAGATTTTTTAAGGTTTTTCTTGTGAAAAGAAGGGTGAGAAAGAGATATAGCACGGTGAACTAGATTTTTGGCTGTATTGAATTTTTGGTGGAAAGGGTGGTTGGAGAGAAAATGGAGAAGGCGTCCGGAGTAAGTAGGTTTAGTGTACCAGTCGTAAGTTAAGGTATTGTCGGAATTCCGTATAATGAGTGTGTCAAGGAAAGGAAGTCTGTTAGTTCTTTTTCAATAGTGAAATGTAGTTTGTTGTGGTAAGAGTTGAAATTTGATTCAACAGAGTTGATTTCAATAATCCTTCTATCCTCGCTACCCAGCCCAATTACACCAAGCGACTCCTTACTGAGTCCATACACATCCATCTCCAACCTAACCCTGTTAATCATAAAAAAGATAAAGACCTTATTTCTTCCCATTACAATTACATCCTCTGTTCCCTTAAAAAATCCTAAAGGAGGAAAAAAAAAAAAATTATACAAAATAAATAGAAAAAGCAATTTTCCTATCCCCTCTCCATACATTACTTTCTCCTCACATAACGGTACTTACATAACGGTCCCCCTTTCTCCTGACCTTCTGCATTACAACAAACACCCTTTCATTACAGACTTAACATTTCTACTGTAATCTCACCAATGTATTTGGTTTTTTGTTTGTGGTTTATTTTATAATTTTTTATGTTTATAACTCTTTATTTATTTTTGTTTTTTATTGTTCCTGAAGAAGACAAACAAAGTTTGTCGAAACGTCGAACGTGTTATTATTAAAAAACAATTTAAAAAAAAAAGTTATATTTTTTTTGGTTTATTGATTTTTACCCTGAATCGGTCGTGAAGCCAATTAATTCTTGTTTTCATATTATAACTAACGGCCAACAAAAAAATCTCCTGATAATCATATTAATTTTATATTAAAGTCATTTATCTCAAGTACATGAAAGCTCAAATCCAAATATTCTGCGATTATATTAAACTAATAATGAAAAAAATGGTGTAAAGAACCAGTGTATCTACCATCCAACTGGCGGCATGAAAGATTCAAACAATAATGTACATAGGATTATTTATTGTGTATTTGACGAAATACATACATATTTACTATTACAATTATTCTTTCTGGCGTATTGATAAATAATATAAAAAAATAAAACATATGATGCTAATATTAGTATTATTATTACCTTAATAATAATAATGTTTGGTATCAAATTTTGTTACAAAATTATAGTATTATTATTCAAATTGTCTCTATTAATTGTTAAATGTGAAGAAAAACATTTCAGGACGCATGCTGGAGAGGAGGTAGATATTAAAAAGGTACCGTATACGGTATGGACATCATCAGCCTGTACCGGAGCGTTAATCAAACCACAATGGGTGCTATCAGCTGCACACTGTTTTCTAGGTTTAGACTGGATGAGTATAACAGTCGGACTTGGTACAACCGATTGGACAAAGTCTCGATATAACATAAAAGTTGAAAAGATATATCTACATCCGATATTTGAAAAAAACAGAAATACTATTGCGTTAGTACTTTCTGATATAGCTGTGATAAAATTAGCAGTACCCGCTATATTATCAGATTCTGTACAATTATTACAAATAGAAGAAACTCCATGGCCAAGGGGAATAAATAAGAGAGAATGCACATTAGCCGGCTTTGGTCTGAATATTTATGGTAATTCAAAATTGCATATGTCAAAATTTAATTTTACACAAGGATGTAATTTTATACAAGATAACAGAATATTATGTATTAAAATTCATAAAGATGGTGATGATTCACCTTGCTATGGTGATTCAGGTAGTATTGTGGTCTGTGACAATAAAGGTGTAGCTGTAACATCACGTATGGTACCATATGGTTCCTATACTTGGCAGAATGTAAACGAAACACAAGTTCGTTGTGATAGTAAAGATTCCTTATATTTGTTTTCATATATACAGCCACATTTGGAATGGTTTAAGCACATATTATACTGGGAACCTGATAGTTATTTACGTAGTAAAGCCAGCACACTTACAATGAAGAATATCCAATATTATGATATAATAAAAACCAGTGTACAGCTGTTTGCCTTGTTAACCTTTCGGTTGATAATAAGAAAGTAAAGTTTGATGCATTTTTTTTTTTTTTTACATAAATTAAGGAAATATTCATAAATATTAAATGTAATATAAAAAAAATAAAATATATTTAATTTAATTAATATGTGATATATATATATAATAATAAAAAACATATTAACAACATCAGCGCCCACTGTAACGGTTACGTCGTTGCTGTTCTTAAGGGGCGACAGTTTCTCTTATTGTCCGTGGCGACGTAACCGTTACAGTGGGCGCTGATGTTGTTAATAACTAATATGTGCTGATGTTATTGATGGGCGCTAATATATATATATATTTGTTTAACCAAATCTATACATGTTCAAACACAAGCTGAAGCAGCTCTCTGCACGCGTATTAATTCTATTCTGTTCAGTGATATATATATGCATGTTCAAACAAGTTCAAGCATCGTCGTTTATAAATTCTGCGTTAATTTTTTCAATAATTGTGTAAATATTTTGTTTAGCTTTTAAATATAAACAATATAAATACGCCTATGTATTGTCAATTTTTTAGCAAACGAAAAAAAAATCGATATATGAAATTTTCTATTAATTGAGTATTTAACACGATCAATATTTTTTATCACTTTTATAGCCAAAATAGCGCCCCTAAATGTCCGGGACAAATGTCCAGGTTGCCCGCCCTTAGAGCGGGCGCTGATAACATTTAAGTTTAGCTATTGTTTATGCAAACTAGCAAAATAATATAGTTGACAGGTACACCAGAGAGAGAGAAAAAAAAAATAATCTGTTCAATTTTATTTGTATCGGACATTTCGGACATCTTTAACCCCTATCAACCATCATTTTGCTTATTTTAATAATAGGAATATATGTGTGTAACATTTTGATGATTTTCTATTAATGCTCAAACTCGTAGTTTATCTATAATTGATGAATATTATCTCAATTGTATTATTAATTTAATATTCCATGTTTAGTAGTTTGTTAATCCAAACAAAAGTTATTTTAATAATTAATAAAAAAAAGTATATTTGTGATAATTCTGTCACTTGTAAAAAGTGTCGTAATAAAAAAAAAAAAAAACAATATGAACTTTTTGTATAAGCTCTATATTGATGATTACATTAAACAGTAATACATTTTTAGCATTGCATACTTTAACTTTGAAGTCCTAGTAAACATACTTAATATTTAATCAATAAATTCATTACAAATCTTGTAGCAATGCTTTGCTTACAGTCATTGCTTAATAGTTTTATATGAAAGCAAAGAAAATAAAAGAAATTATTAAATATAAAAAGATAGGGATGTTTTTTTATTCAACAATATATTAACAGTTTGAGACAATTAGCAGCCAAATGTTGGTGATATGATGACAATAAGTGATGATTTAGTGATTCTTTCCAGCCGTCAAAAATAAATAAATAAAATAAAATAAAATAAAATAAAGTAAAAGAAATTACTAGTTAATGTTAGAAACAAAAATCGATCTTTCTAAAGAGAGAGAGAGAGAGAGGAAATAGGAGACAGTGACCTAATTCTGAAAAGTTAAGTAATCATTTTTTTTTTTTAATTAAATTTTAATTCTCTATACAGAAGAATAAGTATTACAATTCGTAATTTGTTGATAATATTGTTCTTTAAAAGCTTCTAAAATAAGCTTTTCGGATATAATTGAAATTTTTATCGCCATAATTCAATATTAATTAAAATGAGCCAAATTTAATGAAATATTTATATTAAATTTTTCAATATAATATTTAATCTCTCTCTCTCTGAACCAAAAAAAAAAAAATCATTTTTAATTATGCTGGGGCTAGAATTTTTGGTAATCTATTTTATCCGGCAGAGATAAAACTTTTATTAAATAATAAAAACGAAGTTTGGATGGTATAAATAGAAATGGTGTATAAATTTGTTTCTAAATATAAAAAGGCCGAAGGATTATAACAGGACAATATGTTTACTAAAAGGACAAAAAATAAGTGTAAGACGGATCATTTATCCGATTTCACAAACCTGTACCCCATTTCTAAATATTACTATTTTGGACTTTTCTAAATTAATCCTCAAACTCTTGGACTATAAAGAGTATTCCAGAAATGAGTTGTTCCTTTTTTTTTTGCAAGGAGTGCGGATCTGGCTCTCAAGTAACACGATGAAAGTCAGTGGAAGAGAGTAATTTCACTTTACCACCGTTCTCTAGCCAAACGCTTGTATCTAAGTGTATATAAAGGGAAAATAATAAAGGGCTGATCATACAACCCTGGCAGGCACCTTGTTTCAGTGGAAAAACATGGTGATAATCCTCCATTGGTACATCATACATTGGATGTTTTTTTAGAGAATACATTTTTTTTAATTGATTTCATAAGTTTTTACAGTAATGCCTAATTCATAGAGTTTATAGATAAGCAGGTGACGATCTATGCTGGCAAATGCCAATGTGAAATAAATACAAGAAAAAAGTACACTTTTTGTCTTTTCTTCTTAAGTTTTAATTTAACTAAATGGACTAAATTAAATGGAAGCCAGCCTGGAATTCCGTTTTTTATTTGCCCATTCAATTACTCTTTTTAATAACAGCCCAAAGATGCTAGCCCAGCACAATTTACTTATCATATTAATAAAAGATATTTCTCTATAATTTGATCCTAAATTTTTATTTCCCTTTGTGTAAAGAGGGAATATAATCGGATTCTCTAAAACATGAAGGAGTGGTATCTATTTCGAAACTTCTGTAGTATATACATAACAATAAATTTAGAAAATTGGTAGGCTCATACTTATAGAATTCAAAAGTCAATTCTATCATTGCCAGGTGCTTTATTTATCCTTAACCTTAAATAGAACACGTTGTAACTCATCTAAAGAGAAGAACCTATCTCTAAATGTTCGTGTATAAAATTTATTGATAAAATAGTACTTTTTCTTCTTATTCAATCAGAAAAACCGTTATAATATCATTTTGAAATTTCTTATAAGAATCATGTTTTCATTCATAACTTGTAAAATATCACTTAAAGAAAAAAAAAAAAACAGTTTAAGTAAATTTTTCTTACAAAAAATAGAGGAATCTATTTCTTAAATAAAAACCACACATTTCTATTTGAAAAAATGAAGTTGGTGCCTGTATCTCGCTTCTGAAAGCACCAAAACAAATTTGCAAATTAAATTTGGTTTTCTAACAAAAAAAAAACTACGGGGACACGTATTTTTTTTTTTCCAACTATCTTAGTTTCGGAGAAATAGTCGTTATCCATATACCTTGGGACACCCTATATATATATATATAGAGAGAGAGAGAGAGAGAGACAGAGAGAGTGAGCGAGTGAGAGGGGTTCTGTTATTTTTTCCACTATGCATGGAAGATTGTATACATTTTGGAAATAATCGAACCACTTCATCATTGAAATATTGCCTATTATTTACTGTAATTAATCATTAAATCCAATAAATCATATATGACGCTTACTGGTAATCAATTTAAAAAAATTAAAAGATAAAAGAAACATATGGTGTTCATATTAGTTCAAATATTTATTAATTAATAATGTTAGTTATAAAAATTTATTATAAAATTATAGTTTTATTATTTATATTATCTGTATTGGCAGTTAAATGTGAAAAATATCAGGTTAGAACGTTTGCTGGTAAAGAAGTTCGTATTAAAAAGGTACCGTATACGGTATGCACATCAATTGGCTGTACCGGTGCGTTAATCAAACCACAATTTGTGATATCAGCTGCACACTGTTTTTTTGGTTTAGACTGGAGGAATATGACAATTGGAATTGGTATGACAGATTGGACAAAATCTAAATATAATATAGGAATTGAAAAGCTATATATACATCCCAAATATGGAAAAAGCAGACGTACTATAATGTTAGTACTTTATGATATTGCTCTAATAAAATTAGCAGAACCAGTTGTATTATCAAATACGGCAAAACTGTTAAAATTAGAAGAAAGACCATGGCCAAGAGTAGATTATAGAAAATGCACATTAGTTGGTTTTGGTAAGAATATTTACAACAATACAAAACTGCATATGTCTATATTTTATTTTACACAAGGATGTAATTGTATTTATGATAAGAGAATGATATGTTATACAGTTAATAATGAAGGTGATGATGCACCTTGTTTTGGTGATTCAGGTAGTGTTGTGGTCTGTGATAATAAAGGTGTAGCTGTAACATCACATCTAATACCACTTAAATATTGTACGCGAGAGGAAAATCAAACACCAGTACGTTGTGATGCTGAAGGTAGCTTTGTTTTGTTTTCATATATCCAACCACATTTAAAATGGATTAAGGACATATATTGGCAAAATAGTATGGCCAATACATTGACAATAAAAAGTATCCAATATTACGGTATAATAACTACCACTGTACAGCAGTTTGCCTTGTTAATAATATTTTCTTAATATTTCAGTTGACATTATAAAGAAAGTGAGGTTCGTTTATTTTTACGAATTTAAAGAAAAAAAATATATATTCAAAAATAATATATAAAAAATAAAATATATATAAATAAAATATTTTATATGTATATAAAATAATAATAATAAAAAAAAAAACAATATGAATAATAGTTAAGTTTGCCTAGTGTTAATGACATAAGCAATGTGGCTCCTACTAATCATCATTTTGCTTATTTTATTAATAATAAAGTGTTGTAATACACTCTGATGATTTTGTTATATATATATATATATATATGTGTGTGTGATGATTTGTTGGTTAGAAAAACTATTACTTTTATTTTCTGTAAATTTGGGAAGAATTTGTGATGTAAATCAAAATATATCGCCGTGATTTTCTTGACGGTACGGATTTCATTATATGTCTGGGGCATCAGAGGATGTAAATGCTTATGGAGTTAAAGAGAGAGAGAGAGAGAAAGAGCGAGAGAGAGACAGACAGACAAAAGAGTACGTCATCACGCCAATGCTGTGAAAAATCATCTCTTATATCTGGATGAGGAGAAAATATATTTGTTAGATGTTTTTAAAAAAACCCAGCTACTTTTTCACCGTCTGTTTTTTCGGTGAAAAGTAACAAATTTATAGGCAAGTAGTCGTTTTGTAATTGTACAATGTGGTTTGATGATGGCCGGATGTTAGATAGGTCACATATATACGTCATATCTCAGAGATGTGAATTGTGTAATTCTCGCTTCAAAATTGTCTTATCAGTCTGTTGTAGATCAGTTTTGTCACTTGCACAGCGTGTTTATATTACGAAATGCAAATTTTATTAATTTTATGCTCGACTTCTCATTTGCATAAGGATTTTTTTTTTTTTTTTTTTTTTAGCTCATTGACAACCAAGATCTCGAGCAGATTCTGCCCTAACTGGGATGCCACATGCCCGGCTGTTTCCGGTTGGGAATGATATCGGATCATGGTTCCAAACATCTCCTCTTAGATCATCTATCCAGTAGACGAGAGGATAGCTAAGTAGTGCCATCCTTTACAAACAAATAAAATAAATAAATCTTGTATAAATCAAAACAAATTCCATGTCATTAATCTATCAAGGAGACCTGTATATTATATAATATCTATAACATCAAAGTTTTGATTCCAAGGGAAGTAGATGGAAAAAATCGGTATGTTGCACGGTGGACTGGATGGTGTTAGAAAAGGGTTGTTGTTTGGGGGGGGGGAGATTGGGTGGAGGATGTGTGAAATTAAGCGTGTAGGTTTTTTGAAAGCCCGTACCGCTTCTGAAGAATTATTACTATATGAAAGATTCATTTTGGTACCACGAGCTTCCAAGGAAATGCGGTCGCCCACAGCAGAGCTTGGATACTGTGGGAAGGTTATATTACAACCGGAGGTCACATGGTATCTGGAGGGCACCATACGAGATGGCCAAGATCCCTCTGCCGCCAACCAACTCTACAGCATGGTGGCTCACACTTTGAGTTACGGCCCTAATCGTGTACCCTGCAGGCTTTTGTGATGTGTTTGTGTGTGTGTGTGTGCGTGTTGACAGGCTGAGTTAGTAGGGAGAGCCCAATTCTCTAAGAAGTGCTAATCACAACCCCCGCCCCAACAATCACCAATCCTATTAGTCGCTTTTTACAGGTCAGGTGACACCCCGGATTTTTAGCAGGTCTATTCTATCTCCGGTCCTATAATAAGAATATTATTTAATTTTTTTATTCTTGATTATTATAAATATCTGTATAAAAAATGATAAAATAAATGACGCATTCTATGCGATTCACTCTAATGTACTAGAAAATTCATTTTTTATTTACTTATATATCTAAGAATTGTATTAATTTTATGACTATTAAACATCTTTGTCGACGTATCTAAAAAGTGTATGAGAGAGGCACAAACACATACAGAGACTGATTAAAACCAATTTTTGAAAAGTATGTTTTCTTATAGGGAACCTCAAAATGTATTTTTTTGAGAAAACTCAATTTCCCAAAAATTTTAATCTATCGTTTACTCTTATCGGATCATTAATTGACACTAGGAAATTTTTGGAAATTTGAGTTAATCAAATGTGATAATAGTTGTAAACAGGCAGAAGGCTAAGCAGGGAGAAAATAGTCATAACAAGATCTATTCATAAAACGTTTGAAGCCGTTGCAAAAAAAAAAAAAAATAAATAATTGAAGTTGAAATATAAAATAAACACAGAGAAATAAAAAAAAAATGTTCTTGATACACATTAGTTTTATATTAAGGGCTCGCCAGAATCATATAATTCCAGCGGAAACTTGAAATTCAAACATACTGTCACGACTGTAATCAAGTAATAATGCAAACAAATAGGAAAAGAACCAGAATATCGTCCAAGTGTTTGGCATCTTCAGCCGGCATAAAGGATCCAAACTTTTTTAATGGACGTACCATCATTTTTATTGTGTATTTGACCAAATAAAAATATAACATAACTTGGTTTTATAATTCTTTCTTTTTTTGCTTGCGTAATAAAATGGTTAAGGCTAAATAATTAAAAGATAAAATAAAAAAAAAAAACATATGATGTTCATATTAATACTAATAATGTTAGTTAACGAAATTTCTTACAAAATTATAGCGTTATTATTTAAATTGTCTATATTGGCCATTAAATGTGAAAAATATCAGTCTAGGAAGCTTGCCGGTGAAGAAATAGATATTAAAAAGGTACCATATACGGTATATATACCACCATTCTGTACGGGAGCGTTAATCAATAAAAAATGGGTAGTAACTGCTGCACATTGTTTTCTAAATTTAGATTGGATGAATATTAGAATTGGATTTGGTGCAACAGATTGGACAAAATCTCGATATAATATAAGAATTGAAAAGATATATATACATCCAGAATATGAAACAACCAGAAACAGTGCTCTAGTAACACGTTATGATATAGCTTTAATAAAATTAGCACTACCGGCTGTATTATCAGAAACTGTACAATTATTACAATTAGAAGATACTCCATGGCCGAGGATGGTAAATAAAAGAGAATGTACAATAGCCGGCTTTGGTCAAAATATTTACAATAATACAAAACTACATATTTATAAATATAATTTTACACAAGGATGTAATTGTATAAAAGATAAGAACATAATATGTACTCATATTCTTAAAGATACTGATGTTGCACCTTGTTTTGGTGATTCAGGTAGTGCTGTAGTCTGTGACAATAAAGGTGTAGCTATAACATCGCATATAATAACGATTAGTTTTTGTACACCAAAGAAAGTAAATGAAAAATTAGTTAGCTGCGGTAATAAGGATTTCATTCAATTATTCACATATATGCAACCACATTTAGATTGGTTTAAGTACATATTATATTGGGAACCTCATACTTATTTAAGAAGTCGGGCCAACAAACTTAGAATGAAGAATATCCAATATTACGATATAATAATAACCTGTGTACCGCTGTTTGCCTCGTTAATCATATTTTCTTCATACATCGGGTTCGGGTGATAATAAGAAAATAAGGTTTGATCCTTCTTTTTTTAGGTAAAATAAGAATATATATATCGAAATTAAATATATATATATGTATATATGCAAAATGAAATATTTTATATACATGAATACTCTAATAAAAAGTTGAAATACACTCAGGTGATTTTCTATTAATATTCTTTTTTTTTTTATTTTTTTTTATTTTTTTTTTTTTGGCATTAGCTGTTATGCCATAGCTACTATATTATTCTATAAATGTGAAAAATACATCGTCAAAAATCCAACATAGCCCATCTCAAAATATCCAGGTACATCATATTTATTACCTTTTTAATAATTTATAACTTATTTATGCCAAATAGTAATTAAGAAAATCTCGTATCAGTCAATACATTCATATATTCACACGGTTAATAATTGCATATTTATATCATCTTAAATTCTCATTCCAATAAACACTTACATCCCAATAAATACATTCATTCTAACAATTTCACACAACTAAAATAACAAGTACTCGTGGGGGGTGGGGTGGGGGGTGGAGTACACGATATTATTCGCACTCCTAATTACTAAATCTAAATTTAAATTTGTACACTATTTACACAAGATTCACCCCCAAATTTACAGTGCCGGGTTTGGCCAATCCCGGCTCAGACCTACCAATCAAGGGATAGTGGCTCCCAATGTTAAGTGGCTTCCAACATTACTAAAAATTGCCACCTCTGGCCGGTATTGGTACTATTATGCTATGGGCGCGGCGGCACACATATAGCAAACCAATTGCGGAGCACTGCTGTAAAGTTTAAGTAAAGATATATGAAATTATTGAAAGAAGTTCGCTCTATGATCCCCATATTTTTGAAGCACCTTCAAAAATCTTTGTTTTAGATCAATATTGAAAATTTCAAACCAATTTAGCGGGTACCATTCCAGTAAGCATATCTTCATCATTTGTAGCTCAACATTTTTCAAAATATCTCCAGTGATTTCACTGAATCTATTGACTATTACAGTATCTATGTTCTCCTGGTTAGTTGCGTCTCGTTGGTAGAGTTTATCTTTCACCATTTCTTATAAGAAAAAATGTAATAGAGTTAACTCTGGAGAACTTGCAGGCCACAGAATAATAGGGCCTACTAATTGTGAAACATAACAATCTATGTATTCCTTAACGATCCTTGCATTAATTGGAGGAGCTCTATCTTGTTAAACCACATATATATTTACTAAAATACCTGAGGGGACCTAAGGGGTTGTATAAAATGTAAATACCTTTCCCGCGTCAGAATACCAGCGCAAACAATAAGGGCCTATTAAACGGTTCTCCTTAAAAACCAGCCCAAACATTTCTACATCACACGACTTGGAATCTCGTGTCTCTCTCTCTCTCTCACTGTGGATTTATTTCTTAACCAACATCGGCATTTCTAAGTATTAACCTTTCCATCATCTTGATTTATTGTCCAGAGAAATAGTTCAACAATTGTATGAAATTTCTGAAAATTATTACGAGATGAGCCGCGAAATCTAAAAAAAACGTCTTCTTAATTCTGCTTCTTTAAACTGTTGAACATACCTAATCTAATATGGATATATAAAAAATGTTTTTAAACAAAATGTATCAATACATTTACAAACACCTGTAAATAAAATTAATCCGCCTTAAAGAAGTGTTAAGATACACTTCGGTATAAACCAAAACAAATGATTAGCGTAACCTCATTAAGTTTGTCATGGCCCTTCCTTCTAGCCTGAATTTGGAAAACGGCATGTCTTTCCTTAAAGCATGATATAATTGTGAAATAAAATTTAAAAACCTTGGTTGCTTACTAAATAATAGATGCAACTCCGCACACTCACGTTAGCCTGCATCGCGTTTTTTCCACACTTCAATAGAAGACATCTGACATGCCTAGTTTTTCTTCATTTGAGGGGAGGACAATTTTTACCAAATCACAATAAAAAATTTTAACAATCTCACTGAACTAATTAAAAACTATTAACTAAAATGAATTAATAAATAAATTATGTTATCAGTAATAATGAACTAAATATAATATCCAAAATCTATCAATGAGAGCAAAGAAATGGTGTTATTAAATTAAGAAAACTGATAGATTTAAAAAAATTCAATATTTTATGAATGATTAAACTGATTTTAAAATTTTATCAGCTATTTTTTATGCTTTTTTTTTGCTGTACTTAAAAAAAAAATATTGCAATCATACAATAAGTTTACAATTTGAAAGAAGAGCGACATATACGTTTTATATCATAGATTTCTTTGTTCTGAATGAATTTCAGTTTTTTTTTTTTTAAATAATCTGAAATATACCAAGTGTGAACGATTATAATTTAACAAAATGCACCTCTTAATATCCAGTTTATAACATTAAGTTTGTATAAAGTGGACCAAATATTTACCATAAATAAACTTGATGCCGTTTATTTATCGACCATACAGTTGCCATAAACATGAAGATAATCAATCATTCATGAACCGGAAATAAACTTTTACTGAATTGTTTCTGCGGGTTTTTTTTTTTTTTGCATAAATGATTCAAATAATTTTCTTTACATTTGGAATTCGTATCATTTTTTTTTGTAACAATTTTTGAAAAAAAAAAAAATCTGATGTGAAACACTCACACAACTTTCTCT
>JAAEAF010010208.1:17104-32954 GCA_011037195.1 Triatoma infestans
ATTTCCAGTTATAACTCAAATCCAAATATTGTGACATGACTCTAATAAAATAGTAATGCAAACAAATAGGGAAACAACCACAGTGTACCAGACCAACTGTTCAGGCATGTTCAGTAGGCCTGAAAAATTCAAACTTTTAATAGACAGAGGATTAATTTTTTTTTGAGTTTTTTGACCTTTTTACATACATATTTGTTGTTATAATACTTTCTTGCATGTTAAATCCAACAAATGATATGTGAGACTTATTGGTAAACAATTAAAAAAAACAAAAAAAAAACAAAAAAAAAAAGAAACAGATGGTGTTCTCAAATTAGTTATATATTTTTATTTATTAATAATGTTAGTTACCAAATTTTCTAGTAAAATTCTTATAATATTTTTATTAAAATTGTCTACATTTACTGTTAAATGTGAAGAAAATCAGCTCAGGACTATTGCTGGTGAAGAAGTTGATATTAAAAAGGTACCGTATACGGTAACCATATCAATAGGTTGTACAGGTGCGTTAGTCAAACAACAATGGGTACTATCAGCTGCACATTGTTTCCTAGATTTTGATTGGCAGAGTATGACAGTTGGATTTGGTGCAACAGATAAGACAAAACCACAATATACTATAGGAATTGAAAAAGTATATGTACATCCAAAATATGGAAAAAACATTAATACTATCGTGCTAGTACTATACGATATAGCTGTAATAAAATTAAAGGAACCTATTGTATTATCAGATTCTGTACAATTATTACAATTAGAAGAAACACCATGGCCAGCAATAGATAAAAGAAAATGCACATTAAGTGGTTTTAGTAAAAATATATACCAGAATACAAAATTGCATAAATCTGAATTCTATTTTACACAAGGATGTAGTTGTATTCAAGATAAAAAAATTATATGTTTTACAATTTCTGATAATGGAGAGGATTCACCATGTTTTGGTGATTCAGGTGCTATTGTGGTCTGTGACAATAAAGGTGTAGCTGTAACATCGCATATGTTATCAAGTAGTTTCTGTTCTTCGCGCAATAGCAGAGCCGTGGATAAAGCATTAGAAGAGTGTAAAACTTCTTTACATTTATTTTCACATCTTCATCCACATTTAGAATGGTTTAATGACGTAATAAACAATGAACCTGACACTTATTTACGTAGTAAGGCCAGCATACTTACAACTAAGTGTATCCAACGTCACGATATAATAACCTGTGTACAGCAGTTTGCCTTATTAATAATATTTTCTTTATATTTCGGTTGATAATAAGAAAATAAAGTTTGATCTATTTATTTTTTTTTTTTTTTAAATAAGAAAATATATATTTATTCCATAATCTATAAAATAGTAAACTATTTTTTTGTTACATTAACTGGCACTATTTTTGTTATATTTTTATTTTTTATTTTTATAATATGCGGTAATAATGTAAATTTTATTGGACGTGATTTTTTTTTTTAAGAGGGTTGCACCAATTTGACAGAGAATTTTCTTGAGAATATTTTACAAGTGGGTAAGTGGGTTGGGCGTTAATAGCGCTAGCACGCGGAAGCAGCAAGTAAGTAAATGTAAAATATCTGTTGATTTACTTCTTCTGTCCTCACGTGTTGGTCTAGTGGCTAGCGCACTCACTTTTCATGCTAGAATTCAGGGTTTGATTCCCGTAGGAGGGCAAAGTCGGTTTTTGACCCAGCACCGTGATGAAAAGTGGGAAGCTACAGTTAGTAGCGCCTCTAGGTAGTGAAGGCTGGAACTAAATGGCGTGCTTATGACACGCCTCCCTATTCAAATCGCTGTCTGGTAAGCCTTTGGCCCTTCAAAGGTTTCTTCTACTTACCTATCTCAACTTACAATTGGCAATTTTTATTTTTTCTTATTTTTTTTTTTATGCAGATTTTTTTGGCAACATATTTAATTATTCCTAATACTGTTGGAATGGGCTGAAATTAGAATATAGAATATAATCAAACTATCAGCTTAATATGTTTCCCTGTCTGTCTGGTATAAGCTGTGTTATCACTGGTTTAAAGTGTCAAGTCCACTAAAGGATAAAGAGTGTTGAGTTCGTCTTCCATAACAATGTAACATCAATATAGGTATTTAGGAATTCTCAAGGGTGGGGCGTATACTGTAGGAACAATGCTGAAACAGAATTTCAGAACGCCGAATTCCAGTCTATGACCTTAAAATTGAAGCAAGCTATCACGGAAAAAAATCTCCTATGTATTCTATCACAGCAGATAAATTTTTATAGAAGCAAATAATATAGAAAACAAATTTTTATAAATAAAGTACGTAACTGTACATACGTTTCACTTCAAATATAGTAAACTAAATGGTAAATATTACACCTTAGCCCCAGGCAGCCAATCATTAGAGCACAAAACGCATTCATCACAGCTCTAATATGGTTTGGGAATGCTTACTCAAACTTAATGACCTAGGCAGGAAGAATACAGTCACCATCTGGAGGGTGCCAGGGCATATTGGCGTTGAAGGGAAAATAAAATGGCCGACGCTCTGGTAAAGATAGATGCTGCATCCCCGCTTCTAGAGTTTGAACCAGTTTCTCTTAGAAGAACTTAGAAAGGAGTAGGAGGTAAAAAGGTTTCAACTCTAGACCTCCGTCCGCGGATGTGACCGGCTAAGATCTGCCTGGAAAATTATAACCAATGGAGATCGTAGGCCCGTATCGGCGTTAGAATTAGAATGACGCTGGAGGGAGGGGGGTACTGCAACCCAGACAATGCAGCCTACCCAGTGAAGCTTATTGTGCCAACATCCTAATGTCTAGTAGAGCAATCCTCCCCTCTGCATGAGGTCAAGAACCTTCCCCACCAGTCCTTCTTGCAATATGATTTCCTCCGGTTTCAAAGTGCCAAACATTTGGAACCGCAATCTGCCAATTGCGATACAATCAAATAGCACGTGAGAAGCCGTCTCCTGCCGTCTCTCCCTGACATAATCTACAAAAGAGCTCCGTCTCAATTAACCCCACCTAGTGCAGATGGTTTTTTGAGCCTACCATGCCCTGTAGACAGGGCCAGCTATCAGACAAATCTGATACCTGCTTAATAAAACCCAGGGTTTCCACTGGTTCTTCACTTACACAGCCCCGACATAACCATTTTGCCGTGTTTTGCCCCAGTGCTGTATCGGTCTTAGTAAAAAAAAAAAACTCACAGTTTCCACTGTTTCCACGCCGTTTTGTTGCGGCCTTCGCTACCTAGGGCGCTACTTACTGTACCTTCTCACTTTTTATCACGATGCTAGGTCAACGCCACCTTTACCTTCACAGGAATCGAACCCTGAATTCTCGCACAGGAAGGAATAGGATCAGAGACATTTTCCGTGGTAGCCTGCTTCATTTTGTGGTCATCGACCGGTTTCGGGCGTTCGCCCATCTTCAGGATACGTTTTTCAGACAGTGTGCCAACACAGACTCGTATAGAGTAACGTAGTTTTACACTAACTGAGGTTAGTGTACTCAGTTAGTGTGAAACTACGTTACTCTATACGAGTCTGTGTTGGCACACTGTCTGAAAAACGCATCCTGAAGATGGGTGAACGCCGAAACCGGTCGATGACCACAAAATGAGGCAGGCTACCACGGAAAATGTCTCTGATGCTTTCCAGCTCTGCGGAACCAACCACCACAACAAAGAATAGGATCTTTGTATATGTAAGAATGCCATGTGATATTCCTAGTTTCATATTTTAACATGAATAATGTTTCAAATATCGCCCCTCTAATTTACACTTCGTTATTTATTTATTTATTTATTTTTTCTTTTTCCTTATTTTTTAAGTAAATTTTAATTTAATATTTTAGTTTGTGTATTTATTTTCTTTCGTATTCCTAAGTATGAATCTTATTTCATTTTTCTCAACCTCTTATTCATATAAAGATGAATGTTATTTAATTTATTATTCTTTATCATATTTATTTATCTAATTATTTATAAATCTATCTAAAGGAAGTTACGTTTTCGTAAAGTGTATCTCATTAAAGCTTCCAACGATTTTTCATTTTTGATTATTTTATTAAATATGATTTGAATTTGTTTCAGTAATTTGAGTGTGTATGTAAGTCTGAAAAAAAAAAAAAAAATTGAAGAATGCTCAAATTTGAGATAAAAATCGCCACCACATCTGACCCGAAGATTTTCATAAAAAAAAACGCTAAATAGAAATGCAACATTATTGTTTAGTTTTTTTTTCAGTTGTTGATATTTAAAAAAAAAAAAAAAAATAGTTTAAATTAAATGTCAAATACTATCTACACGCACAAATACCTATCACTTTTATTTGACACATTTTATCCAGACAAATGTTATCTTTTTCTTTTTTATTTGTTTGCGAACAAGCAAAGACGTTACAGTTTTCTCTATATACTCGTATATTGCACGACCAGTATTTTTTGGACAAAAGATGGCAGGCAGCCGTCCATGCCTGCAAATCAATACAAACTATCTGATCACAAACCAATGTTGTGAGCATGCTTTCCACAATAAAAAGTAACATAATTTAACAAAAAAAATAAAAATCTGGTGTGAAACACTCACACAACTTTCTCTTACTCCAGTTCTCCAAATTATAATTGACAGCTTTTATAGTTTGTGTACCAAATTTAATGAAATTCGTCGAAAACTGAAAAAAAAAACTGTTCAGTAAAAGCGCACTTCCGGTTTACTAATTTTCTTGAAACTCGGAATTTTGGCCATCTATTTATTACTAAATTAATTTTGTTTTTAGATGGTAGAATTGTATAATCAACTATGATAGCACTTAGGAGAAAAACATAACCCCATCACTCCCACAAAAACCCCCCTAAAATGACCTTATCAGGAGAAATGTTTCTAATAAAAGTTGTAGATCTTTGAATGTTTTGTTTATATACGAAGTTTCAAGAAAATCGTTGAAGCCATTATTGAGAAAATTGCGAAGAGAAAAAAAATCATTTAGTAAAGTGGTAAAGTAAACGCACTTCCACTTATCTGATTTTTTTCAAACTCGGAATTTAAACAACATATTCAATTCTAATCAACATTATTTAGATGATAGAATTATCTAATAAACTGAAATAGCACTTTAGATGAAAACCTAACCCCACCTCTTCTCCAAAAGTGCCCTTAAATGCATTTTTCTGGAAAAATGTTTCAAATAAAAGTTGTAGCACTTTGTATGACTGATTGATGTTCCAAGTTTAAAGAAAATCGTCCAAGCCATTTTTGAGAAAATTGCAAAAAAGTAAAAAAAATCTGAGTAGTAAAGTGGTACTTCCGATTGAGGAATTTTGACAGATAACGTATAGTCAGATCCCATGGTGACCTCTAAACGGAATATGAAGTTTCAAATTTTTACGATTTTTCATTTTTGAACTATGCTGTTCACATACATACATACATACATACACACACAAACCACACAGGCCCAATTGCTGTAAAAACCACTTTTTTTGGACTCAGGGGACCTCATAAACGGATATTTCCGGGAAAACTCGATATCGAAAATGACACGATTACAGTACTTCCTCTTACTAGGAGTAAGAGAAAGTAATAATTAACTATAATTTTAGTAAATATTCCAACAATTCTGTAACAATTGGTGGGTAAAAGTGATGAAGCATATGGTACGAGATTATTGGGCAGCTAGCTGAAGGAAAGTAGTGGTTCTGCATGGCTGGTGTGAGACGGCTGAATAGCTAGCTGTCAATTTGCTGAAAGCTGAATCTGTAGCTCTGTTTCGAAATGGATACCAATCACGACTAACTTCAGAGCTACCTACAGCGTATAGGCATCGCAACCACTATACTATGCCGTCAATGGCAATCAGCAATTATGAATGCTCAACATCTTGAACGTTTGCTCTACTATGGCCAAATGAAGTATAGCCAAAGCTACCTTTGGACTAGGAGTAATTAAAAAAATCTGGTATGAAACACTAACACAACTTACCTCTTACACCAGTTTTCGAAATTGTATTTGACAACGAACTTTATAGTTAGTTTACAAAATTTAATAAAATTCGTCAGTGTTTTTATGGAGAAAAGCACAAAAACTGAAAAAAAAAAAAACTGTTCAGTAAAAACGTACTTCCGGTCTTCTGATTTTTTTCAATCTCGGAATTTCAGCAACACATTTAATATCTAATTAATATTATTTACATGATAGAATTGTGTAATAAACTAAAATAGCACTTTAGAGGGCAACCTAACCCCACCCCTACCCTAAAAGGTCCTTAAATGCATTTTTCCAGAGGAATGTTTCAAATAAAAATTGTAGGTCCTGTATGTGTGTAGTTGATATGACAAGTTTAAACAAAATCGTTGGAGCCGTTTTAGAGAAAACAGTAGAAAACTGAAAAATACTTTTCAGTAAAAACGCACTTCGGGTCATCCGATTTTTTTCAATCTCGGAATTTCAGCAACACATTTAATTCTAATTAATATTATTTAGATGGCGGAATTCTATAGTAAACTGAAATAGCACTTTAGAGGAAATCCTAACCCCACACCTCTCCCATTAAAGTACCCTTAAAGGAATTTTCCCAGAGAAATGTTTCAAATAAAAGTTATAGCTCTTTGTATGTGTAAATAATAGTTGAAAATTTTTGTAGTGTGTTTGATATAACAAGTTTGAAAAAAAAATCGTTGGAGCCATTTTTGAGAAAATCGCAAAAAAAAAATGAAAAAAATCATGGTACTTCAGGTTAAGGAATTTTGACAGATGACCTCTCTGTCATATCCCACGGTGATACCTAGACGGAATATCAAGTTTGAATTTTCATCAATATAGCGTTTTTGAACAAATCTGTTCACACACACACACACACAAACAAAGACTTATTATTATTTATCTATGGGGAGGGAAACCCTACGCTATCCAAAGCTTCACTGGGCCCATATAGCTCCCACAAGAAAAACAACAACAAGCCGGGTCTATAACAAAAATCCACACCCGGATCTAATCCATCTAAGCTTCACCGCAGTCCGAATAAATCGGACAATATCCTTAAGCGGAAATAGACTAAGCTCTTCCACAGATATCCTATTCTGATCAAAGGTCCTGAACCTAATTTCCTCACAAAGCAAGCAATCAGTCATAAGATGGATGGGTGTTTTCTCCTCTGTCTTACAGACTCTACAAAATGGATCCGGCATGAGCCCCATTATGTAGAGATGCCTCCTTGAAACCACAATGTCCCGTAAGAGATCCAACCAGATGCCTGAGAGCGCTCCGTCAAAAACACAGCAACGTCTCACTAATGGCCTTGTCTGGACCACCGATCAGCATCTTTGGACTGCCGAAAACCTACTGAACTCATTCATAAGGAAGAATGCTGTGAAACTGTCCATGTCTGGATGCCTGACAGATATGTGCCAGAAGACATGCCAACAACAGGCTTGGGACCAATGAAAGGAAGAGAGGCGCGTAATTTGGCAAACCTATCCAACTCCTCATTCCCAAAAATTCCCTGGCACCCAGACTAGAAGCACTTCCTTCAGAGAAGAAAGCTCTTTCAGTCTTTTAGAACATTCTATCACCAACCTGGAAGTGAAGACACATAAACTCAGCGCCTTCAGCACAGCCTGGCTGTCCGAGCAGATACAAACACCTTTTAAGTTAGTATTAGGTACCCTCTCATCCAAAATACAACAAAGAATAGCATAAACCTCAGTCTGGAAGACCGTAGTCCAGTCACAAAGAGATACTGTTAAATGATCTCCGGTCTCCACACTCTCATACTCAAACTAGGAGTAAAAGAAAGTAAAAAAAAAAAAATAATAATAATAATAATTGATCAATTATAATTGTAATGGATAAAATCAGAGAAGGTAGTGTGACAGGTTTAAACAGTCAGAAAGTCAACCAGGGAAAAAATATATAATATATTCCTTGATAATAATAATAAAAATCTGGTGTGAAACACTCACACAATTCTCTTACTCAGTACTCAAAATTATAATGAAAATTTATAGTTAGGTGTACCAAATTTAATGAAATTCGTCGAAAAGTGAAAACACTGTCCAGTAAAACTGTCCGGTTTACTAATTTCCTTGAAACTCGGAATTGGGGTCATATATTAATTTCTAGTTATTTCAATTTGGATGACAGAATTGTATAATCAACTGTGATAGCATTTTAAAGAAAAACATAACCCCCCTCCCCCAAAAGTCCCCTTAAATGAATTTATCAGGGGAAAAGTTTCAAATAAAAGTTGTAGCTCTTTATATGTATAGTTAACAACGCTGGTTTAAAGAAAATCGTTGGAGCCATTTTCGAGAAAATACCAGAAAACTGAAAATTATATTTCAGTAAAAACGCACTTCCGGTTATCTATTTTTTTTCAAACTCGAATTTCAACAACATATTTAATTCTAATTAACATTATATAGATGACAGAATTGTCTAATATACTGAAACAGCAGTTAAGATGAAAACCTAACCCCACCCTCCCCCCAGAAGTGCCCTTAAATGAATTTTCCTGGAGAAATGTTTCAAATAAAAGTTGTAGCTCTTTGTATGTGTAGTTGATATACAAGTTTAAAGAAAATCTTTGGAGCCATTTTTGAGAAAATTGCAAAACGTAAAAAAAAAAACAACTAGTAAAGTGGTACTTCCGGTTGAGGAATATTGACACATAACGCACCGTCAGATCCCATGGTGATACCTAAACGTAATATCAAGTTTGAACTTCTACGATTTTTCGTTTTTGAGCTATGCTGTTCACATACATACACACACCACACACACACATACAAGACCATTCGCTAAAAACCACTTTTTTGGACTAGGGGACCTCAAAACGATTTTCCGGTGAAAACTCGATATCGAAAATTTGACCACGACAAATACTTCCTCTTTCTTACTAGGAGTAAGAGAAAGTAAAAATGAAGCTGTTCGAATAAAAATATTGAATAATAGATAAAATTGAAAAATAAATAGCGTGAGATAAATTTTTTTGACAGGGAGAGTCCAAGCACAACGCAAAAACCAATATATTTCCAGTGAAATGCAAATAGCCTGACAAGATTGTAATAAAGTAGTAATGTAAATAAATAGGGAAACAGAACCAGTGTACCGTACCGTTCAATTGTGGGCATGTTTAGCACGCATAAAGGATTCAAACATATTGAAGAGAATTATTTTTATTGTATTTTTAACTCAATTACTGTACAAATTCTTTTCTTGCGTGTTAAAAACCAATAAATGATATGTGAGGCTTATTGGTAAACAATTAAATGATAAAAGAAACATATGGTGTTCAAATTAGTTATTTATTAATTAATTATAATGTTAGTTACCAAATTTTGTAACAAAATTATTATAGCATTGTTATTAAAATTGTCTGTATTAATTGTTAAATGTGAAGAAAATCACCTAAGGACATATGCTGGTATAGAAGCTGATATTAAGAAGGTACCGTATACGGTGTCCACATCATTAGGCTGTACTGGTGCATTAATCAAACCACAATGGGTGCTGACATCTGCACAATGTTTTATAGATTCACCTTGGGAAACTATGACAATTGGCCTTGGTACAACAGATTGGGCAAATTCTAGGTATAATATAGGAATTGAAAAAGTATATGTACATCCAAAATTTGTAACAAACAGAATGACTATTGTGCTAGTACTTTATGATATAGCTTTAGTAAAATTATCAAAACCTGCTAAATTATCGAAAACTGTGCAATTATTAGAATTAGAAGAAACTGAATGGCCAGACATAGATAAAAGAGACTGCACATTAGCTGGCTTTGGTAAGAGTATTTACAAGAATACAAAATTGCATATATCTGAATATTATTTCACCCGGGGATGTAATTGTATTCAAGATGACAAAATAATATGTTATACTGTACCGGATAATAGTAATGATTCACCTTGTTTTGGTGATTCAGGTGCTGTTGTGGTCTGTGACAATAAAGGTGCAGCTATAACATCACGTATGGTACCAAATAATTACTGTACAACGCCGAATTTCTGGATCAAAAATGAATCTGAGGTATATTGTGGTAATAAAGATACTTTTCACTTGTTTTCATATATTCATAGAAATTTAGAATGGCTTAAAGACATAATAAACAATGAACCTAATACTTATTTACGTAGTAAGGCCAGCACACTTACAATGAAATGTAACCATTATTATGTTATACCTACCAGTGTACAGCAGTTTGCCTTGTTAATAATATTTTCTTTATATTTCGGTTGATAATAAGAAAATAAAGTTTGATCCTTCTTTTTTTTTATTTAAAATAAGAAAATATATATCTATTTATAATATATATATTATTTTATGAAATAATTAAACTGTTATGGATCACTGAATTGCAATAAACACAGTTCTAATCGATGGATAAGCTATTCAACAAATTTTAAACTCCGTTTTTTGATTATGTGAAGCCAACAAGTAAGTATAGTGTGTAACAGAGAAACATTACTAAGTTGAAATTAACTCTCTACAGATGGAACTTGATAATTTTACTCTGACGATTGATTAAAAAATCCGAAACCGGTTAAGAATTATAGAAATGTCCATGCTACGACTGATAAAATACCAGTTCATTAATTTTTTTACTTTACTAAGTTTATACAATTTATTTTTGTTTTATTATTACAATAACATAGCAATAATAAATTACTTATAACAAGTCAGGTTTAGAAAATTAACTTAAAAAAAGAAGTTTTTTTGGGGGGGAAACTAAATAACAGTTATGATCTTACATACAATTAATATGAACGTTTTTCTAATTAATTTATCTCTTGTATTTAGTTTTGGAACAGTAATTAGTAAGACTTTCATTATTCTTCTATCTTTGATACCGTTTTTCACTAGCAAATATACATTGATTTAACTGTAACAGCAACTCAAGAGAGATCAGCAACCAAAGAGAGTAAAGCGAAGAGAAACAAACCCTCTCAGACTGGAGTGGGAGTAACTGTGCAACCAAAGAGAGATCAGCAACCACTCCAGTTTGAAAGGGTTTGTTTCTCATCTCTTTACTCTCTTTGTATTAGTATTTACTCTAGTATTAATACAGTTTCTCTCATTCCAGTCCGAGAGGGGTTGTTTCCCTTCTATATACTCTCTTTGTATTAGTATTTACTCTAGTATTTATACAGTTTCTCTACTCCAGTCCGAGAAGGGTTGAGTGCAGTCCGAGAGGGGTTGTTTCTCTTCTATTTACTCTCTTTGTATTAGTATTTACTCTAGTATTTATGACAGCTTGCGCGAGTCATGGCCTCCTCTATGGATGAACGCCAGTAGTTACGGTTCGATGCCGCCACCATCCAGTTGCGGACACCAAGGAAGTTGCTTGTATCTCTTGCCACTGCATCACTCCATCTCAATCTGGGTCTCCCGACTCTGCTTACACCGGATATTCATTCTTCCTACATGCCTCGTCCAGCGAGCGCAGGCGCCTCAGCTTGATGTAGTCCACCACATCGACATCCTTGTACAAATTCCTTAGTTCCTCATTACTCCATGTCTCCCCATCTAGGATGGCTCCATACATCCTGCGAAGAATTTTCCTTTCAAATCTAAGGAGGGCAAGCTCGTCGTTTCTAGTCATGGTCCAGCATTCCGAGGCATATGTTAGAACGGGTCGGATGACAGTCTTATAGATTCTTATTTTTGTGGACCTGGAGAGTAACCGACTTTTCATATAATCCTATATACCGAAGTATGCCCTATTAGCCAGCAATATTCTATTGATCTCATGACGTATATTATTATTGACGTGTATTCACTTGCGTTCCTAGATAAATAAAATTATCCCACTCAAAGGAATGATTCCCAAGCTCCACATCACTATCTCGCTGTACTCCAAATGAAACGTACATATACTTTGTTTTGGCTTGGTTCACTTCAAGTCCTATTTCCTTGGCAGCACTCTCCAACTCCAGATAGTCATCCCTGATCACATCTCTTGATCGACCAATCAGATCCACGTCGTCCGCATAAGCTAGCAACTGGGTAGTTCTATTTATAATAGTACCATTCGTCTGAATTTTTATGACTTAGTAAATTCATATTATCTCACAAAAAATGTTAAGAAAGAAAATTGACACACTTTAAGACTAAGGCAGAGTTTTAAAAATTCAACACTACCAAGGTTATTTTAATTCAATTTATAATCAGCGAATAATAGAACATTAAAGTGAACATAATAGCTAATATTAAATAAGGTAAATGTTAATTATATTAAACTAGATTATTATTAAGATAAATAATAATTCATAGTTGCTATAAATAATGTAATTAAGTTAAGACAGACTATTGTATTAAGACCTCCCTCTAATTAAATGAATTAAGAAAGCATACTGATAACTAACCCGGTCTCTGTGGTCCAATTAATATTTACACCCTCTATATATCATCTGTTTAATAACTATTTATCATTATCTTGTAAATGATTAGGTAATTTGATCTCAACATTTCTAAAGCAATAAAATTCAGATATTTACCACAAACTCTAATGAGTTAAATTACGACAAATTCAATGTTTATATGTCAAATGTCCAGATTTCTAAATTATCAATTTTTTTTTTTTTCTAATATGTGATAAGGTGACAATTATTAAACTAATAAAAATTAAGAGAACCTTACTTCCTCTCAAATTAAATGTTATCTTTTTATTTTCTCTTAATCCTTAGTAGGAGGAAGTATTGTAATCCTGGTAAATTTTTAATATAAATTTTTCACCGGAAATATCCGTTTTGAAGTTCCCTGAGTCTAAAAAAGGTGGTTTTTAGAAAATGGTATATATATATGAACAGTATAGCGCAAAAACGAAAAATCTTAGAAAGTTGAAACTTGATATTCCGTCTAGATATCACCATGGGATCCGACAGTAGGTCAACAGTCAAAATTCCTCAACCGGAAGTACCACTTTACTAGCTGTTTTTTTTTTTAATACTTTTTTGCGATTTTCTCAAAAATCGCTCCGACGATATTCTTCAAGCTTGGTATATTATTAAGTATACATACAAACTGAGCTACAACTTTTATTTGTAACATTTCTCCGAGGGAAATTCATTTAAGGGCAGTTTTGTGGGAGAGGTGGGGTTAGATTTTTCTCTGAAATGGTAGACTCAGTTTACTATACAATTTTGTCATCTAAATAATAGTAATTTAGAATTAAATATGTTGTTGGATTTTCCAAGTCTGGAAAAAATCAGATGATCAGAAGTGCGTTTTTACTGAAATGTATTTTTCAGTTTTCTGGTATTTTCTTGAAAATGGCTGCAACGATTTTCTTTAAGTTAGGAATGTATACTATACATATAAAGAGCTACAAGTTTTATTTGAAACATTTCTCCTGGTAAAGCGATTATAAGGGGGCTTTTTGCGGAGGGGTGGGGTTATGTTTTTCTCTAAAGTGCTATCATAGTTAATTATACAATTTTACCATCCAAACAAAATTAATTAGAAATAAATAGATGGCCAAAATTCTGGTTTCAAGAAAATAGTGTAAACCGGAAGTGCGCTTTTACTGAACAGTTTTTTTAGTTTTTGACGAATTTTCATTAAATCTGATATACTAACTATAAAGTTTGTCAATTTCAATTTTGAAAATGGGTGTAAGAGAAAGTTGTGAAGAGTGGTTGACACCAGATTACTTTTTTTTTTTTTTTTTTTTTTTTTTTTTTTTTGGTTTGGCAAAATGAGTAACATTTATTTAATTTCATTAATAAAATATGAATTGCTGAAAAATGTTTAATACAAGAAAGTAATGAAAACCAAAAATACATTTTTATATAATTATTGATGATAAATCGTAACATTTACCTGTTTATGAAGGTTTCGCTGTGTACACACAAACAAACACACACAGAATAATCACTAATTTACATAAGGGCCATATAATAGATTATTAAAATAGTGGTAGCTTACTTATAATATCACCATATACTAATACGTACAATGACACGGCTGTTAGTTATTTTTAAAAACATTCCATAGTGTTGGTCAAATGTGTGTCTTTATGTTCCTACTTTGATCGTGATTTTTATAGGGTTTACACAAAGGGTTTTTTTTTTTTTTTTTTTTTTGGTTACAAATTTCAGATATTTTTATTAATTTTTTTAACGAGCCATTTTGGAGAAACTATTTATTAACTTAATAATTATAATTTATTTCATTTTTATAATTATTATTATTATTAGTATTATTAATTATTATTAAGTGGGGGTAAAGTTCAGTGTTTGTTGATAAGAATCTTTAAAAACATTATAATATGGAAGTCGTACAGTCGTACAATTGTGTTAGTATTGTGGTGGGAGTAATACTGAAACAATGGACAGTTTAAGAAGTGGGAGGTGTTATCTGTCTCTCTCGCACCATTCCCAGTAAATGCTAATACTTACCGATTATAGAAATCTTCAATTTTTTTTCTTATTTAGATAAATTAAAAAGACTTTAATAAGTAAGAAATAAGCAAGTAACTTTTTTTTTCAGGTTTAAGGAATTTTGTATTTTTAAATGAACTTTTTCTTATTATTAATTATATTTATAATTAAAATGACTTTGACTTGAAGATAAATTGAATGAAAATCGTTATCTGAGAAAGCTTACTGGAAGGAAATATTACAGTAATGCGTTTGAGTATTATTAACAAAAAAATGAATGAAAAGTTTTATGCTATCCAGTTTAACTTTTATAAATTATAAAGAAGAGTTGTGATTTTCTTTCTTTGGGGGGGTGGGGGCACCCTTAAAATCTGCTTATTCAGAATAATGTTTCCTTAAAAAAAAAAAAAAAAAAAAATCTGGTGTGTGAAACACTCACACAACGTTCTCTTACTCCAGTTTTCAAAATTGTAATTGACAAATTTTATAGTTTGTGTACCAAATATAACGAAATTCGTTGAAAACTGAAAAAAACTATTCAACAAAAGCGCACTTCCTGTTTACTAATTTTCTTAAAACTTGGAATTCTGGCAATATCTATTTATTTCTAATTAATTTTTGATTGGATGATAGAATTGTATAATCAACTATGATACCAGTTTAGAGGAAGCTGTAGCCTTAAATGAATTTTTGCCAGAGAAATGTTTTTAAATAAAAGATGTAGATCTTTGCATGTTTAGTTTAAATATAAGTAGTTTCAAGATAATTGTTTAATTAAACGCACTTCCGGTTATCCAATTTTTTTTTTCCCAACTCGGAATTTCAACATTATATTTAATTCTAATTAACAATATTTAGATGACAGAATTGTCTAATAAATTGAAATACGTAGCAGTTAAGATGAAAACCTAACCCCATCCCTCCACCCCCAGAAGTGCCCTTAAATGAATTTTCCCGGACAAATGTTTCAAATAAAAAGTTGTAGCTCATTGTATATGTAGTTGATATATTTAAATTTAAAGAAAATCGTCGAAGCTATTTTTGATGAAAATCACAAAAACATTAAAAAAAAAAAAAAAAAAAAAAAAAAACTAGTAAAGTGGTACTTCCGGTCGAGAAATTTTGACAGATAACGCGTCAGATCCTATGGTGATATTGAAAGGTAATATCAAGTTTCAACTTTTCTACAGTTTGTTTGTATTTTTGAGCTATGATGTTCAAATCCACACATACACAGATCATTTGCTAAAAAACACTTTTTTTTTGGACTCAGGGGAACTCAAAACGGATATTTCCAGTGAAAATTTGACACGATTACAATACTTCCTCTTACTAGGAGTAAGAGAAAGTAAAAATATACTGATGATTTATTTATTTTTTTTGAGAAAATACGTAAGAAGTGGCAATTTTTACTTTCTCTTACTCCTAGTAAGAGGAAGTATTGTAATCGTGTCAAATTTTCGATATCGAGTTTTCACCGGAAATAT
>JAAEAF010010209.1:0-11377 GCA_011037195.1 Triatoma infestans
ATCATGTCGACAAAAACATCGCTTTCCTCTTTGAATGAAAACATATAAAACTCGGATCTTTTTTTCTTGTCAAGATTCCATGGAATCTAGCCAGTGGATGCTTGTTTAGAGAATTATTTTCTCTAAATTACTATTGAATGCTATTTCCTGAAAAAACTTGCATTATCTTTTTTTTTTTTTTTATACTTACAATATCCTCTGACAATCTCTTCCTTACCATTTAATATCAGCAGACCATCTATGCATTTAATGCAAATAATATAAATAATGACCTTGCAATTAATTGTCTCTTCAAAATTATTCTTCTGGAAAGTATCTCGTATTAAATGACAAGTTACTTTAACAAATAGCAACCTGGCTCTAAAATGGTTAAAAAAAAATCAATCTGCAGAAATCAGTAATCTCGTTTTACTTCTAAATGTACCCCCTGCAGATATTTTATCTGGAATTCCATCTAGATAGAAAAGTAACTTGAATTACTAATACAATTCCACAATGACTCAATTAAATCGAGGCAAATAACAATATTCTAAGTATTTATTTGTTTGCTTGTATTCTTGGAGATATCCAATTATTTAGGGATATAATATATAATTATGCTACAATCATTATAATATTATAATGATTGTAGTAAACTTGAAATGATATTGTTCTCTTGACGAACTTTATTTATTTATTTATTTATTTATTTATTTAATATTTTGTAATTATGATGATATTATTAAGCTTGAATTTTTATTTTCTCATAATGTTTTAAGAGATATTATTGCAAACAATAAAATTTTCGATGAAGCTGCTATCATATTACGCAACAATCAAAAGACTGGGAAATTTACTACTTACTAAATGGATTTTCCATTTTTTTTTCTGCGATTTTCTCAAAAATAATTCCAAAGATTTTCATTACAAAAAAAAAAAACCTATGGCGCAACAGCCCATGAAGGGCCAAGGCTTGCCAGACGGCGATTTGAATGGAGGGAGTGTGTGGTAAACACGCCGCAGTTCCCACGTCGTTTAGTTCCGGCCTTCGCTACCTAGAGCGCTACTAACTGTAGCTACCCACTTTTTATCACGATGCTGGGTCAACAATGACTTTGCCCTCACGGCGGGAATCAAACCGTGAAAGGGTGTACGAAAGGCGAGTGCGCTATCCACTAGACCATCGCGTGAGGACGATTTTCATTAAACTGTATGTTAAATATAGGTACTATATAGAGACCTATTAATTTTATACATTATCAACTTTTTCTGAAAAAAAAAAAAAAAAATTTCTTTTAGTATTAAAATCATTAACTATTTAATAAAAAAAAATGTTCAGTATGAAGAAAACTTGTCAATACGAACGATATAATTTGCAGTTAGATAAAATCATTGCCACGAGACAGAAAAAAATAATGAGAATCTCCTTGGCGGTGGGGTTAAGTTAGGGCGAGGAATAATTACATTTTTTTTTTTTTTTTTTTTTTACGCCATTTGCAGGGCTTTTTCAGCCATCAGGTGTCTAGCAGTCCAGTATATTGCGGAGTTCTTCTCCATGTCATTCCTATAAACTTTATCGCGGACAATATCCAGAGACTGGCAGGAATTTAGATGTCCAGCATCCATCGGCTC
This sequence comes from Triatoma infestans, assembly GCA_011037195.1. Taxonomy (NCBI): domain Eukaryota; kingdom Metazoa; phylum Arthropoda; class Insecta; order Hemiptera; family Reduviidae; genus Triatoma; species Triatoma infestans. The sequence goes on from JAAEAF010010209.1 coordinate 1,612, forward strand.
CTCTAGAAAGAGGAGGAATATGTGGGAGTCAACAACTCCTATCCTATTCAGGTGAACCTGGAGATTGTTCGTGCCCAGTCAGAAGGCGGAAATTGGCTGAGGCTACTTTTCTTGGCAGGAATCAATACATTATTTTTATTCTAAATGTGCCTCCTGCAGATATTTTATCTGGAATTCCATCTAGATAGAAAAGTAACTTGAATTACTAATACAATTCCACAATGACTCAATTAATTCGAGGCAAATAACAATATTCTAAGTATTTATTTGTTTGCTTGTATTCTTGGAGATATCCAATTATTTAGGGATATCAAACCTATTCAAACTGGGCAGGGGCTGTCTAATCAGTCTTTCCCATCGTTTACCGTTCGCCTTTTGCTTACGCGGTTTGTGTAAAACTTCGTTGACTCTTTCTTTTATTTTAAAGTCAAGCACCTTTGTAGCTGATAGCTTCTATAGGAAGAGGGTAAAAGACTGCCTTTTTGGCCAAATTGTCGACTTTTTCGTTACCAGTGGTGCCACAGTGACTGGGGATCCACTGGAGAACACAATAGTCCAGCCTCCCTTAATACTCTCGTAGATTTTTTTTTTGCGGGCCCTCAGAACACGCTCACTATCAGCACTGGAATGGGAACACAGTGCTTGAATTGCTGCCTTTAGAGTCTATGAAAAACACAACTTTGCCAGGAGGGCGGGTGTTTAAGATTACCTGTGCAGCCGCAATCTCGCCATCAAAATTGTTACAATAGCCTCCCAGCGTTCCGCAGTGGTTCACTTCGAGGCTGTGCACACCATACCCAACTCTCTTTAAGCCTGCATCCGTAGCATCCGTGTATACATATGTAGCCATTCATCTTGAGGGCAGCAGATAAGGATAAATTCAGTGCTTAAGCGCTTCAGTATCTCAGGGCTAGTCGTACTTTTCAGGGCGTCTTCAAACTGGAAGTGGGAGCAATGGGCAATAAAAAAAGGTGGTAATGGTCTCAGGGTTTTGCGGAAATGGTTTACAAGCACCCACAGAGATGTTGTACTTGCTTCCAAGCTCCCTAACAGCAGCCAACATGGTTTTTTGGGTTTTGAGGCGCTGGATGGCTATGTTATTCTGGGAATAATTGCATATGTGACTTAAAATAAAACATAAACTAAATTTAAATAGATCCTAGGAAGGCTGGGTCTTTTAAAGGGGAAACAAGTTGAAATATTATTTGAGCTGCCCAGGCGAGTGACTGAGTTTGCTTCCAACAGTTTCTATATTAATTAATACAATTCTAAGACTAAAATCCTTAAAAAAAAAAAAAAATAAAGAATTCTTATGACACTAATTAACACAAAAAAGATTCATAACATGCATGTAAAATTATTTGAAAAGTAACAAAAAAATATGTTGTGTTGTAGTAGTAGCTTGTGGCGTGAGCAGTTTAGTAAAGGGCTTGTGTGTATGTTTGAGATAGAATGAAGAGATAACTTAAATAATCAAGGGATCACACTGTTTTGGAAATAGATATAATCTCTAAGTGAATTTAAGTACTTTACAATATCACATTAATATGCTTATTAATATACTGAAACTAGTTAGAATAAACTCTTATGTTTTAACTTATTACTGGCTATGATGCTAAGATAGCGAAGGACAAGTGTCCTGGTTCAGTATCTAATACAGACTGTTCTTGTTTGAAAGCAGAATGCAGACTGTTCTTGAAAGAATGCCTTCTAATTGTTACTTCAAATCTTCCACTGTGAAAAGGGGTAGACAATGCTAACGAGTTCTATAAACTCTAGAAGCTTCTTCTACCTAAATAGTCCCCTATTGCCAGCGAATATTACATTTTCTTCATAATTTTGATAATTTCAAATAAAATATATTTTTATATTTCTGGCCTTAATCACAGTTGACTTCAACTTAATGTTTTCGTTACCACTACACTTGTTGATTGTATTATTAATATAAATAAAGTTATTATATAAAATAACAATTAATCAACAAGTGTAGTGATTGGTAACGAATGGATGAAAATCCAAAACCAGTGTCAGAAACACCAAAAAATATGCACGCTACGATGTATAAAATCGCCGATGTTATCCAACAACGTGGAAGACCCATCCACATATTTAATAAACAGCAGGTTACTTTTTTCTTTTTTGTTATTATGACTGGTTCATCTTACGATTTCTTAGTGTTTTCAAACACCGCTTCCAACTAAAGCGCTGCACTGCCGACTTAAAATGTTTTAAGTCCTCTCGCCAAATAAAACTTAGTCTTAGTTTTAAAATTTTAAATATAAAATGTACATATATCTGACAAGATCTTAATACATTGTAACCAAATCTATCCAGTATCGCGGAAAATCTGTTACGCCACCTTTCAGCAAGCTCAGAGTGTGACAGGGGAGGGGGAATTCACATAGATTATTAATTGTAGGCCTGGAGCCAATATATAACTCATTAAAATTCCTTAGTGCATATATCTTACATAAATGAGAGGAAGGGAAGAAAGACAGATAGAACGATTATTTGCAATAACATTTATTATAATCGAATTGAATCTTTACAAAAGTATTAGCTAGCATATAATTAAAAAATCTGGTGTGAAACACTCACACAACTTTCTCTTACTCCAGTTCTCAAAATTATAATTGACAAATTTTATAGTTTGTGTACCAAATTTAATGAATTTTGCCGAAAACTGAAAAAAAAACTATTCAGTAAAAGCGCACTTCCGGTTTACTGATTTTCTTCACACCCGGAATTTTGGCCAACTATTTATTTCTAATTAATTTCATTTGGATGATAGAGTTGTATAATCAAGTATGATACCACTTTAGAGGAAGCTGTAACCCTACCCCTCTCCTAAAAGGGCCCTTAAATGAATTTTTCCAGAGAAATGTTTTATATAAAAGTTGTAGATCTTTGAAAGTTTAGTTTATATGTGTAGTTTCAAGAAAATCGTCGGGGCCATTTTTGAGAAAATCGCGAAAAAGTGAAAAAATCATATTTAGTAAAAAGTGTTAAAACAAAAGCACTTCCGGTTTTCCGATTTTTCTCAAACTCGGAATTTCAACAAGATATTTAATTCTAATTAACATTATTTAAATGACCGAATTGTCTAATAACCTGAAATAGCACTTTAGAGGGTAACCTAACCCCACCCCTCCCCCAGAAGGGCCCTTAAATCAATTTTCCCAGAGAAATGTTTCAAATAAAAGTTGTAGCTCCTTGTATATGTAGTTGATCTATCAAGTTTAAAGAAAATCCTTGGAGCCATTTTTGAGAAAAACGCAAAAAGTAAAAAAGTCAACTAGTAAAGTGGTACTTCCGGTTGAGGAATTTTGACAGATAACGCACAGTCAGATCGCATGGTGATACCTAAACGGAATATTAAGTTTCAGTGTTCTACGGTTTTTCGTTTTTGAGCTATGCTGTTCACATACACATACACACACAGACCTTTTGCTAAAAACCATTTTTTTGGACTTAGGGGACCTCAAAACAGATATTTCCGTTGAAAACTCGATATCGAAAATTTGACACGATTACAGTACTTCTTCTTACTAGGAGTAAGAGAAAGTAAAAAATGTTTATGCATTGGAATTATCCGTCCGCAGAGTTATCTTTTTCATAATAAATGTATAATAGTACATAAATAAATAATATCTTTTGTGCGCAATATAAAAACCTTTCAACCTTAAATATAATAAAATGATGCAACAGAAAGTATTTACAGTAAATTTAGTGAAGACGCAGTCCTCTACAATCTAGCCCGCATATTGCCGCTAGATTTCTGGCTAATTAGAGTTGAATAATGTTAGTTTTCACACACTAGTGGAGAAAATATTGTGTATTTCCTTGTGTGTGAAAGTTAAACTTTCTTTACTAAATTTAGTGTAACAATCGTCACATCGTTCAAAGATTGCAGATCGTGCAACGACTGAACACATTAAGGCCTATCAATTTTATTTGTAAAAATTTTTCCAAAAAATTAAATAGGTTTCTGTGTTTTACCTGTATTTTTTTGGAAATAGCTTCATCGATAAACTTAAAATTAGAGGTGCTAACTTTATATATATATATATATAATAAAGTATTTGAGGCATTTTTTCCCAAAAAATTTATTTTGAAGAGTTATGTGGGAGGGAATGTGTGAGATTAGTTTACAGTGGTCCAGATAGAGGCACTAATTGTTACGCTATAGTTTAGTGGTGGGCAAAACGAATCCATTATAATTCCATTATTGTAACCGATTTACTAGGAGTAAGAGAAAGTAAAAATAATATGTACCTTTGTAAAAATTTAGGAAAACTTTTGACGGTAGAAAAGGAAAAAAAATTCATTCGACAGTAATTCGTAAAAGAGACGGAAAAGTGTGAGAGGTACCTCACTGCAACGTATCGTTACTTATACTGTCATTTTAATGCACCTTTTATACTACGGTGGCTCAAAGTTCAAACTTACTATATACAGCTGTGACGTTACTTATAAAGTAGTAAGTCAATATTATGTTAAGTAGTTACATACGAGTAAGCGTGATAAGTGAATGAGTGAAGTGCTGCTATCTGTGACGAGGACCGCATTAGAGTGGAGGGGAGAGCGACCGAGCGAGAGAGGTGGGACTGGAGAGAAGGTCATTCTTGCTGTCGCACTGAGAAGCGCCTGTGTCTGAATCAAGAAATAAACGTTCGTAACTGGCAACTACAAGGTACCTACTACCTGATGATCGAAGTAATCAAGAATTCACAATCATCGTGAATTGGGCTCGATCGCACTGATCGCATGACCGCATCTCCTCGAGAGACCAGGTACGACTTCCTGTTTGTCCGTCTGTGTTCGACCTCTCCCGACACCACCTCGACGTCATCCTTCTCAACGACGCCGGTGTAACCAATTGACTGTACTTGTGTAATTAACTCTATTTGTAGATAGGAATTAATACCTCTCAGAAAGTGCTAACGATTGATGTAATAAGTATTATAATAGTAATATAGTATTATGGATGTAATAAATAATATAATTATATTGCGTAAACTCTATGTGTGAATGTGTGGATGTCTGGTTCTGTAGTGGTAAGTTAGTATAAGCCCTGAAATGATGTATTTAGTTCCATAGTATTTGAAAAATTAGAAATACTTTCGTATATTGTCGAATATTCTGTACACCTATCCTAGCCCCCCTTCCTCGCCTAACCGCTCCACCTCAGGTAACATCACACAGTATTTAAATAAATATTCACGTACGAAAGTAATGCCCTACACACTATCTATTGAAAAAACTTTCAACTAGTCTAAATATAATTACAATTTTAAATTTCTAGTTACAACATTGTTTAATTTACTGAATTTTTTTAGGTTTACGGACAAGACTTACCTGAACTATTACAGCTCCATGGAACTGCAGATTATTTAATGTCAATCGAATGGGCTAAAAAAGGATTTGAATATTTAACATCAAAAGGTGTAAATGGCAGTTTTCATGAGTATCCAGGAAGAGGACATTCTTTATATAAAGATCAATTAATTGAAATTTATAATTTTATTAAACAATTATTACCACCATTGGATAAATAATTTTATAATAAAATTGAAACATGAAGTAATAAAAATAATTTAAAAAAAAAAAAAAAAAAAGAAACAAAAAGTGAGTGAAACGGAAGAACGTAAACAAATTTATTATCAATTTCTTGCATTAAAAGTTTAATCTGTAAATATATGAAAATTATAGTTTTATTTTTATCCTATAGAGTTCAGGTTTACGAGTATAAAAGGAAGGAAATAAATTGATAAAAAATTTAATGTGTGACACAAAAAATTGTCATTCACCAAACGATAATAACCTTACGAGTGGAAAGCATTTTCTTTACTGCGCATGTGCATTTCTATAATGTGTTGGAATAAACCTATTATTGTTCTTATTATTAAACAAATTCGCATCACTTGAATTATATGATTTACACTGCTCACTGCGAACCATGCGGTTACTGTTGGAACTAATTGAATCAATTGGAGTTTATTTTAAAAAAAACTTTGATTGACCGCTTACTTTTTATACCTTATATACTGCTGATATCCCCGAGCATCCTAACACAACCATTTATACTTATGCCGACGACACCGCAATCCTTCCCTCTCATAATGATCCCGTAATCGCTCAACCTTCCCTTCAGGCCCATCTCCAAATCACTCGAGTCCTGGTTAACAAAATCCAGAATAAAAATTAACCCTAACAAATCCCATTATATTGTGTTCACCTTAAACAGAAAAGTTCTTCCTCCAGTTTTCCTATTCAGCACTCCTATCCCTCCGGCAGACCACGTTCGTTATCTCGGTATGTTCCTAGACAAGCGACTAACCTGGAGCCCACAAACCAGACTTAAACGGACTTCCCTCAACAACCGCTTCAGACTACTTGCTAGACTCCTTGACAAGCGCTCCAAACTCACTCTACAGAATAAAAGACGACTCTATACTTCACTACTCGCACCCATCTGGATGTACGGACTAGAACTCTACGGAACCACAAAACGTACCAACCTCAAAAGAATACAAAACCTGCAGTCCAAAATACTCCGACGCATAGTCGATGCTCCTTACTATGTTTCCAACCATACAATCCACACAGATCTGAAGATTCCTTTTGTCCACGATTTAGCAAAGCTCCGATACAAGAAATTCCACAGCAGACTTCCCCTTCATCCCAATCCTCTCGCCCAAACCCTCTCCTCCACCACACTTCCAGGCAATCCTACAAGGCGATTGAAACGTCGTTGGCCCCGCGACCTTCTGGGTGACTAATGGTGGTTGTCACTGGATAACTACCATTCATGACCATCACGTCTTTGTTCATACTTTTGTTAGCCTATTTACTTGTTACATATTTATTTATGTAGTTGTAAATATTCAATAAACCAATTAAAAAAAAACAAAAAAACTTACAATTCTTATTAGTGTTTAAAACCGTCGGCATTTTTGTGGAGAAAATCCCCCAAAAAACTGAAAAACCTATTCAGTAAAGTCGCACTTCCGGTCAACCGATTTTCTTCAAACTGGGAATTTTGGCAACTTATATAATTCTAATTAATATTATTTTGTTGACAAAATTGTATAGCACATTGTTGAACTGAAATTGCTAGATAGTGAAACACGTAACCCCACTCTGTCTTCAATGTTCTCTTCAATGAATTTTCCCGGGGTAATGTTACAAAAACAAAAAAGTTGTAGCTCTTTGTATGTGTAATATTATATCAAGTTTAAAGTAAAACGTTCGAGCCGCTATTGAGAAAAATCACAAAAAACTGAAAAAAACAAAAAAACAACCATTCAGTAAAGTGGCACTTCCGGTTAATTTTGCCTGAATCTACGTGTCTGATACGGTGATAATACCAAAACGGAATACTAAGTTTGAGCTTCCTGCTTCACTTTTTCAGCCATTTTCTCAGCATACCCTTATAACTATTTTCTGAAAACCCCCCCCCTTTTTTTTTTTGACTCAGAGGACCTCAAAATGTGCATTTCCGGTGAAAACTCAATTTCCAAAATCTGGAACGATCGCAATACTTCCTCTTACTATTATTATTAAGAGAAAGTAATAATAATAGCCACAATATTGCTAATTTTGTTTTTTTTTGTAGTAGTTCTCATTCTCTTGTTTCACTTCTGTTCTTCTTCTGTTTTTGTTTTTAATTAACAAAGGTAGAAATGAAAGTACGATAACAGAACAAAGTAAGACAATAAGGGAACTTCTGCCCTGTTGTAGATGAAGATATTACGGTAGTCCAACTGTTTCAATTACTTTCAAAGGTACTATATATATATGTATAATATACTTATAAGAGTCTGTGTGTAAATGAGACAGTTACCTGAAAAGCATGTGACTGTGCTATCCAACTAATGTACACAAAGCACCTGTTTACTTTTTTTTTAGTGATAAACATTTCTTTTAACACGAAAAGATAACACAATAATAGTTTTCTTTATGGTTTTCATTTATAAAATTTACTTCTTTTTTTTCTACTATTATGTGTATACATGAGTAGGTTTTTAACCGTAGTTGTTAATTGCTTGTTCTCGTCAAAAAAAAGGAAAAAAGTAAATACATATTTATGACCTCTGAATGACTTTGATCACTACCTTTATTTGTGTTTCTTCTAAAATCCAGTATAAAACGTAGCTTTTGAACATTTATAAGTTTTATAACTTATATAATTTGTTGAAGTGACATTTCCATTACTTACATCAGGTAAAATTTAGCATGGAGAAAAACTTCTCCATCAATTATAAACATTTGTTTTTTATAAAAATCATCCATACTGATTATGTTTGTAGATGGAATATTTAAAAATCAAAATTTTATTCAGTCTAAAATATCTAATTAGAGATATCTGATTACCATTTATAAACAGAATACAGTGGTTTGGTACAATTTGTCTCTAATAGCTGGCATATACGCCACATTGAAGTTGGACTCAATAGTTTTATTAGCAACCGCATCAAGGCGCCACCAAGCGTATTTCAACTACGCATTACACCCTTTGTCACGCCCACAACAATATATTGGCGAATGGATTTCAAACAAGATAGCCAATCTCTTGGCTAGAACCTGTCACGAATCGTAAGAGTAATTGAATAAAAGCTGCACATCGGAGGTACTTAGACTTAATCTCCAACTTTACTTTAAGGAGAACGGGATAAGTCATCAAACAACCTTTGAAGGAGCGAGTTACCAATTTAACTTTGAAGAGTAAGGGTCTATCTAATGTTTAACTTTGAATAGTACAGAGTTATCACATCAAATTTGGATGGCTAACCTCGTTAGCGACAATAACTCGTTTGCTATTAAAAATATAAAAGAAATGAATAAAAAAAAATGATTTCAATGATTTTATCAATAAAATTATATTATGATATAATGTTGGCAAAAATTATTTTCATAAATATTTATTGAAAACATTTTTATGAGCTCGTTTATAGGAAAAATATTAATTCATAATAATTTGAAGTAATTAATCTTATGTGGTAATTGTTCAGATTCTCTTCTACCCTGCTAGTATTATTATAACTCCCAGCCTACTACTAATTTTTCTTCTTTCTCATCCCTCCATTAAGGCAACATGTCACCCCACCACTAATTACTTACTTTCTCGTCGGCATTCTGGTCGTGTTAAAGTTTCGATATTAAATTTGCATCAGATATACATGTTTTGAGGGAAAAATGGCTTTTAGAAATTGGGGTGTGTATATGGGTGTTGGGAGGGTCAGCATAAAACAAAAAGGGAAAAATCGCAGAAAGTACCAACTTGATATTCAATTTAAATGCTATCTGGGGACATGATAATATAAGGTTTTCAATAAAATCGATCAACCAGATTTACCACTTTATAAAGTAGGTTTTTCAGTTTTTTTTTCCAAATTTTTCTTGAAAATGGTTGCAACGATTTTCTTTAAATTTTGTACATATATTACACACATATAGGTCTATGATGTTTTTATTTATAACTGTTACCATTTAAGAGGGGTTTTGGGATAGTGGGTGGTTGTTACGCTTAACACTAAAGTGCTATGTCAGTTTATTACACCATTCGATCATCTATATAATACGTAATACTAACAAGTATATATTTTTGCAATATTCCTATAATGGATGTGTTAGGCTGAGAGAATTTAGGTCTGGTTGATGATATAAGAAAAAGACTTGGTTAACACTGGTTAACTAATATATTAATAAATAGACCCAGACCGTTTGGACTTTACAATAGAGAAATGTTTTAAGGTAGAGTGGT
>JAAEAF010010210.1:0-54032 GCA_011037195.1 Triatoma infestans
CTAATTGAATTTTCCTGAAAAATGTTAAAAACAAAAGTTGTAGCTCTTACTGTGTGTAGTTAATAAACCAAGTTTAAAGAAAATCGTTAGAGTCATTTTTGAAAAATTGCAAAAAGCTGAAAAATCCATTCTGAAAAGTGTTTTTTCGGTTGATCAATTTTGATCCAAGCCTTACTGTCGGGTCCCTTGTTAGCACTTAAGCTAAATAATAAGTTTGAACTTCCTGCGATTTTCGGTTTTTGAATTATGCTGTTCATACAAATATACACACATATATATTTATGTATAATATACACACATATATATTTATGTATAATATACACGCACGCACACAAATTTCTAAAAACCACTTTTTCAGACTCAGGGAACCTCAAAACGTGTATATCCGGTGAAAATTTGACACAATCGCAATACAACTCTCACAGCGGTAAGGGAAAGTAAAAATAACGGATAAAAGATAAAAAAATACATTTTTTTTTCATTTTTAAAATTCCCCCTACAAAAAAACACTGATAAAAGCAAAATGTTAACAACTGTCCAGTTGTTGTTGGATTGGAAATCGTGATAAAAATTTAGGATAAGATCGACACGACAATTATATGGTGCAAGGCTGTAAGTATTTGAAATGTATAATGGAATGTGGTGCGGGTCATTCTTCCCCCCAAACAGGTTCTCTCTCATTATATTATTTGTTCACTTTCATAATATGGTATTATACAAGGTCTAGTGCAAAAAAATACTACAGACTTTAGAACAACATTTTTTATATGGAGACAGACAGAAACCTACACACATATTTTACTAGTTCTTCCAGTTAGAAGGTCGTCTTACTGTTTTTTGAAATTTAACTGTCAAATTTTCTGGTGTGTAATATCATGACTTTCTCTCACTCCAATTAACACAATTAATGATTAGATCTGTCACTGATACAACTGACAAATTTTCTTCATTATTCGAATGTTTACTAAACGCCATTATAAAAAAAAATATGCGTGGTAGTGGGGTATACCACACAGCAGCTATCACGCACCACGATCAATCCCAACAACACTTGACATCTGACGGCACAAATTGCCCGAGGACCCACTAAAATAGCTTTCCTGATAAAAAATGTTACACATAAAGATGAAGAATTTATATGCAGTTAACATTACAAAATTAAAGAAAATCGTTGCCGTATTCGAGAAATTCCTCCGCCCTCTTTTAACTCCGTAACCTATTCTGTAAATTTGCATTTTCGATGCAATGGACCAATGTTCGAACTCCCCTGTGAACATCTCAAAATAATATCCATTCTGGAAAAAATATTTCAAATAAAAGTGATAGGAATTTTTGTCTACAGATTGATGGACTCACGATGTCACGTCCTACACCTATACATCACCTAAGACGTCGCAGGAAAAGTAGAAGCTTCTCCTACCACGACTGCTCGTAAGAAAGTCAAGACCCGCCTAATTACCCCTAGCAGAACCAAAGATGGGGGAATTCAGGGGTAGACTCGTCCACCATAAAAGCGAGGGAGTTTTCTACTGAGAGGTATAGATAAGTACCTTTAACCTTACTCTACCAGTTTAGTTTGCCACGCCGCTCCGCTCTATCAGCCTTACACTACTCTTTCTCTTTCTTATCTTTAACAGCAAAGTCCTGACTGTACCTTTACTATATTCAATAAAGAGTGAGTCGTCGGTGTAGTCCAATTCCCTGACTCTACTCTCCCCCCTCCAAACTACAGTAGTTATTACTCTTTTTCAAGAAAATTGTGAAAAACAAAACAAAAAAAATCATTCAGTAAATACGGATGACGTTTTTTCACCGAAGCTTTCCTGTCAGATAAGACGATGGTAAAAGAAATGTCAAGTTTGAGCTTCCTATGACTTTTTGTTTTTAAATATTTTTGTTCTTACAACACACACGCATATTTATATAGCTCTATATATACGCAGACATTCTCTAACAACATTTGTTACACTCTCAAAACATTTACTTCCGTTGAAAAAACCAATAATTAACGTTTGACTTGATCGCAATCTTTCCTGTTATTGCGTAAGAGAAGCAACCAATGTATTTTATACCATAGTTTTTTTGGCTAATGATTTCTTACTTTATTCGTTGCTGATTTGTCTCAGCGTTCGAAAGTTTTAAGGAAAAGCACTTCTACCTTTTTTTTTCTTTCATTTTCAATAACCAAGAATCTTATCTTAGTAAAATAAAAAAATTTGATGGACCTGTCTTAAGACGGATGTTAGTAAAGGAATCTAAGGCTTCTCTGCGATTATTCTAGCCTTAAAAAATCTGATGTGAAACGACTTTCTCTTACTCCAATTAATGCTGTTCCATAAAAAATATCTTTAACACTGCAATCTTTAAATGCACTGTCCATAAACAAATGTGGTTATACAAATATTCGTCAGTAAACACTGACGCCCTCTTTCACTATGTACGGTCAGCTTAAACGTAACTGAGAGGCTACCACAATACATTCAGAAAAATGCATTTCCGGTTAATGGATTTTGCCTGAAACCTCCTGTCAGATGCGGTGGTAATACCTAATATTGCCTCTCCTCTCTCTCTCCCTCAACCTCACTATATAAATAAGACCCTTCAGAAATAATGTGTGTTCAAAGTATTTGAGTTTAACGAGCTCAAAGGGCAAAATTTAGCACACAAACACACACTCACAAACCCAAAAGTACATACAGACATACACACTTTTTCAACGAATACTACAAACGCAGCCTCTACAAAACAACTGTATTATTATTTCAGTAAATATACTTCAGTTCTACTTTTTCAACATCATACTTTCTTATAAAATTCCCTAGTTATCTGAAATTATTCATTGTCTTTAAATAATAGAGAAGTTTTACAGACTAATCTCCTGCGGCCCCTATTATTTCGCTCTAACAACTCTTAAGACCTGGATTGTTACGCTCTTTAAAATAACTCAGCACAAAATATAAAAAACCCAGAATTATTCTCGGTGGCCTGTATTGTTGTAAACATTGTATATGGTATATCGTTATTTGTAAATAAAGACAATAACAATAGTAATAATCGTTGCATACACTGATTGATAGAAAGTAATAAATAGCGTAATTTTCTTGAACTATAGTAAAGAGGAAGTGTGCGATCGTGTCCAATTTTTGAAATTTGAAACCGGAAATAAATGTTTTCAGATCTCCTAACTGCGGAAAAAATGTTGTTAGCAAATTGATTGTGTATGTGTGTTTTGAGTCTGTCTGTCTATTGTCAATGTGGCCAGTGTAACTCAAAAACCAAAAGTCACAGAAAGTTTAAACTTGATATTTCGTTTAAGTTCTACCAGAGGATCAGGCAATAAGGTTTTGATAAAAAACAGTCAACCGGAAACAGCACTTTGCGAATGTTTTTTTTTTATTTTCTCCCGATGGCGGCTGCAACAATTTTCCTCAAACTTGTTATCAACTTGGACATATAAAGCTTTTCCTGGGAAAATTCATTTTAGGAGAGTTTAGGGAAAGCTGGAAGATCACGCATTCCTCAAATATTGTTATTAGTTTAGGTTCTCCCAGCTATATATAAATAAATGTTAGTTAATGTAACAAAAGAATTTCAATAATAATTATGTAAATAGGTAGATAGATAGATCATGCTTTATTTACAATAAATTTACAAGACTCCAGGAGTGTCAGCTTTAGCAGCTATAACCTCCTAAAGGTAAATATATACTCGTATATTGTTTAAAGCCTAATATATAAATGATGTGGGAAAAATTAAAAAAAATCCAAGCTATATGCGACCAGTTTTTTGATAGCGCTCCTCACTCTCCTGTGCCTAAGCACAACCCCCAAGTCATAGTCCCCTATTACTCTGCAAAGTTGATTGGTGCTTAAGTTGCACCTCTCAAAAAGTATCTCTGTGGTGACTCTGATATATTCTTGAACATAGCCGATGTTCGTAGAAATGTGGAGGTCTATGAATCGGGTATACCTGGGTGAGGAAGTTACCGATTTCAGGAACTTATTTTGCATCACCTGCAGCGAGGCGACACTGAATCGACATGCCAGGCTCCAGGAGGGAAGGCATATAATAATATTGGTGTAACCACTATCTTGTAAAGCAAAAGCTTATTCTCTTGGGCCGTAATAACACTCGTAAGGCCGCCTTTCCCCAAATGATTCTGTCCCTTATGTGGTTAACAAAGGTGAGCCTCCGGTCGAGAACCACGCCTAGATACTTGACAGTGGCATCGGCATCGGCTAATCCCCGAAACTGATATGCCGTTACAATGCCGGCCTGCGTCTGGTGAACAAAATAGCCTCAGTTTTGGTTGAGTTATCTTGATTTTCCACCTATTGCAGAACCTCTTAACCAGAGCATAGCCCTATCCAAACGGTTAACAATTGTAACCAGTCTCCAGGAGGAGACATAAATAGCTATGTCGTCCGCGTAGAGGGCCAGTCTGACGTCCTTAGGGCGTGGCAGGAAGTTAAGGTAACTGAGAAAAAGGACTGGTCCTATAATAGATCCTTGTGGAACTCCTGCAGTCACTTTTTGAGTTTGAGACAAAGCCATATTGTACGATACGCAAAATTCCCAATTGTTAAGGTAGGAGTTAATTACTTTATAATATAGGGAGGGAAATTATACTCCATCAGTCTACACACTAATCCGTAATGCCATACAGTATCAAATGCATTTTGGTGTCCAACAATATCATTCCCGTATGTTTGCGCTGGTTGAACCCTCGGTTATATCGTCACGACTCTGGTTAATTGAGCATTAGTGGACAGACCTGCTTTAAACCCATTTGCTCTTCTTTAATGATCTGATTGCATCCAAGTGGCGATTAATTCTAGTTAACAAGAACTTCTCAAAAATCTTGCTGATAGAACTGAGCAGACTGATAGGCCTATGGTTGTTAGGGTCATCGGAGGTTTGGCGGGTTAAGTAAAAGGATTGTTTTGGAGGTTTTACAGGTAACAGGAAAATAATCAAGTATGTTATAACCAGAATTTGTTAATGAGGTAGGTTAGAAGCACAATGGCCTTGCGAGGAAGATGTTTCAACAACTTATTTTGGATAATATCCATACCAGGTGATTTTCTATTTTTTCTTGACATAATAACCGTAGAGGTTTCTTTAGGGGAAGCAAGATCGCAGTCAGTTGGCTGATACTGGCAGCCAATGAGGTAGGATCTCACTTTGTGTTCTATTTTACTTTGATGGGTGGGAAAACCCATATCATCATTCTTCTTATGTACCTCTTCCAAAAATTCAGCTATGATGCTTGCTTTGTCAGCGTCCAAATAAGCGTGGGCATTATTATGAATAATGGGAGAATTACATTCCATACTATTATGTGATTTCCTAAATACTTAGCAATCCTCCAAAAAGAAGAATTTTGGGGGTTTCAGTTAGCAAGGAAGCTTTTTCACTTACTATTTCTCCATAATAGAACTTGTTGTTTAATGATGTGTTGTAGTCGATTCAGTAATGATTTTAAGGGGCTTGATATAGGTTTTTGAAATAAATGCCTAATTCTGCTTTTTAATCGTATTAATATCTGAATATTATTCGGAAGATATAAGTTAGAGTCTAGAGAGTACCGCGGGATAGATTTAATGGCAGCATACTCAATAAGATGAGTAAATGCTACGCATTCATTCTCGATGGAGACTGCGTCATTTATTTGAGTATGAAGATCTATTTTATTATTTATAAATGTACATACATCTGTTTTTCATACATTTCGTGCGTTTTAAATGTTCAATAACAAAGTTATCAAATTATTAATAAACTAAGTAAATTACACTAAGAGAAATTACTGCTATTAATATAACTATGTAAATTGCAGCAACAGGACCGCGTCAAATTGCGTATTCATCCGATATAATGTCTTGAAATCCCCTGAGTCCGAAAAAATAGTTTTTGGAAATTGGTCTGTTTATCTGTCTGTGACGTCAACACTCAAAAATCTGTTGTGAAAATTTCACTTTACTTTCCCTCACTATAATTATGAAATTGACAACTTTTCTTTAAACTTGGAATTTTTACTTTATGTATAGTCGCCCTAGCATAAAATATTTGATGATAGAAGTACATATTAGTTAGAATACGTAGCAGATAGTATTTGAACGGGATAACAAAAAAAAAACAAAAAAACAATTAGTCCAGAAGACTAAAAAATCCCCAGTAAAAACTGAAATCATGTCCTCAGATTTCTCAATATACAAAATTGTAAGTGGATTGTAAGTGTCTTATATATAAAAAAATAATAGGCCGCAAAAGGATGAGGGAGACCTGTAAAAATTTGGCGTGATTTACGCAATTTTGTTCAGCATTTGAAGGATGTGGCACGCAAGATTATTTCCTTAATGAAAGAATTATCCGAAAATTAAACAAGTTTGATGCTCTTGTTTAGAAAAAAAGGTCTGTCTTCACAGCTAGTGAAAATTTGAGTATAATTGACGTAACTAACTACTTGTGTGTAATACATATTTAAGGTTTAAAGAATATCGGAAGTGATGCTTTCAAGAAAATCACAAAAATTTGCCCCCCCCCCCAAATATGTAAAACACCTTTGATTGGAAATCGAATCGGAAATACCCAATGGAAATTATCAAATTAGAAGTATCTATAATCTTCCTTTTTGACGAACCTGAGTCGCTCTTATTCAAGTTCATAAAGAGATAGCAGGTCTCTTTAAACATCTTTGTGCTTAAGAATATTAAACAAAAAAAAGTGTTAGCAATGGGGACTCAATTTTGAAAATAAAGGGGAGTAAAAATTTGCTCATTTTCGTAAGAATTAAATCGATTATATAGCTTGTGTATTACTATTTTCATAAACCTAACAAATTAACCGAATTTTTGCGGAAAATATTCACAATATGTGTCCTAGTTAACCCAATCTGATTGGCTCAAATAATACAAACAGGTGTGCGGTGATGTGTGTCGTCATATAGCGCCCGCCCTCAATTACTATTAGCTATCTTTATTCATGTGACACTTCAATAATACAA
Source organism: Triatoma infestans (assembly GCA_011037195.1). NCBI lineage: Eukaryota > Metazoa > Arthropoda > Insecta > Hemiptera > Reduviidae > Triatoma > Triatoma infestans. Next base: position 7,004 of record JAAEAF010010210.1, read on the forward strand.
CGACATGTAAATAACCGAAAAGCCAGTCATGAGCTACGTCATCACTCTCCATTTAGCTAATAAAATAAATAAATATATACAGATCTTTTGCCAAACATTTTTTTCCAACTCAGGGAACCTCAAAATATGTATTTTATATGTAAGTATATATATATATGGTTTTTTTTTAACAAAAAAATTAGAAAAGATAAATCGCAGATAGCTCAAACTTGGTAATCCCGTTTAGGTACTATCCATCGCATCTTACACGAAGGTTTCGGATAAAAATCAATCAACCGGAATTGAAATTTACTGAAATTTTTTAAAAATTTGTTTCACCATTTTTTCGATAAAAGCTCTAAAAATTTTTTTTAAACATCGATTACTATCTACACATAAATATTATTACTTATATTTGAAACACTTCTTCAGGAAAATTGATTTTTTGGTGGATTATGGGGGGTATAGTAGCGTTAAGCTTTCCCCCAAAGTATATTTTTACCATTCATATAATATTAATATACATGATGGCTGCCCGAACCTGTCTCTCTTTCTAATGTTGTATTATCATTATTGAATTTTTGAAACCCATGCCGGGCAGTACGCTGATCAATTACACCTTCTCTTTGATTTCGCATAGAAAACGCATAGCTTCAGCAGCTGCACGATGTTTTTCCAGGAACGACGTAAAATTACTAATATAACACAAGGCACAGCCATAGTTTTTAAAAAAAAAAGTCTCACAATTGAAGGAAATATAATATATATAGAAACACTCAACAGAGGCTGAAGATTAATATAATATCATGCTTATAAACATCAGGCGTATGTGGATGGCTTTTAAAGCCAAGGAACTTCTTCAGCTAGAAAAACGGTAATTTTTTTATATACACCCCATTAATTGTAGTAAGAAAAAGTGAATCTTTCACTTCAGATTTTTAGAACTTACTCACTTAAACATAGCATACAGATATGAGTTATATTTCTGCAGATTACTTTGCTTGCGCAAGCGTATTAATGTTTACCTGTATACATTACATATGGTATTTAAAATTTCTGTAAAGTCGTAAATGTTATCGGATGATCAGTAACAATAAAACAAAACTATCTTTACAAACTAATGTCAGCGCTATCTGTAAACACACTCCACTAATAACAACAAGCGTTCAACATCTGATTAAAATTCCTATTTTTATGGAAAGTAATGAAATTCTATTTAATACCTTTCTATCTACACTCCCTGTAAATAATCGTTTATTTACTTAAATTAATTATTATCTGCTATATTTACCGGATAATCTATGTACCTGTGTTTAATGGTAGCCATATCCTATCACGCTGCTGTAATTAAGGTTAGTTGCAAGGTAAGCTTTCATTCTATTCTCGATAGATACTAATGACACCGCTAATCTAACCGTCCTATCGCAACATTTATTATCAACTTTAATACAATCCATTTATTTGTCTTTATCTTTACCTCTTTAGGGCATTTATTTATACTTATAAAGGGTGAGCACAAGAAAAGGGCAAGATAGTGATATTTAATACCAGAGTTGTAAAAAAGAAGAAAACAACCTACGCGATAGTTCTCAGACCTTAGCAGGCCTGATGGCCTTAGCAGACCATGCGATTGGTGCAGAAGTTACCGCATCAATCAAACCCAAATAACACTGCAAGTTCTAATTTCACAGATTTCACATAACGTTTCTAAAATCATCAGAGTTATTCTCCGTGATAGCCTGCTTCTTTTTGTGGTTATCGACCGGTTTCGAGCGTTCGCCCATTATCAAGAGCTATAATTTTTCAAATCTGCGCAGTTAGCATTCCAAAGTTTAAAGGAAAATCGCAGAGAGAGTTGTTCGATAAAATTCGGAAAATTTCAAAAAATTATTCGGTAAGTTTCAACAGATTTTTCTTTTTTTCAAGTGAAATATTACAAATGAGGGTTTCTAAGGACTGACTGACAGACAATTGTTTTTTTTTCTTATAAATAGAAAGTGAAATAGGCTGATCACAATTTGTAAGAGAGAGAGAAATAGAAAATAGAGAGAACGTGAGAGCAAAGAGAGAGAGAGGCAGAAATGGCCATGAAATTAATATGTTGTCGGAATAGAATAGCTGGTAAAAAGACACAGAGTAGTTATGCATTATTTGTATGTACATATAAATGTATATATGTGTGCTGCTGTATATTATACATATGTATATATAAAAATGCTGGGGACACAGTTATAACGGTATAGTTTTCACTATTACTAATACTACTACTATAGTTTTATATTCACTATGTCTTCTTCCCAAGTTTTATATTCTTTTCAGAAAAGATGCGATATATACCAACTCATATAGTGTTATTACTATTTCCCTAGTAGATGTCGCCACACTATTGTATATTTCTAGATCACATTTAATATGAATGCCGAAGAATATTCTCCAGTGTGTTTCCATTGCCGATAATATTGGTTATGTTATATCCTCTTTGTCCAAATTACTATTCTCATATTATGATTATTATTATTAGCACTTCGAATAACTGCTTATGACAGAATTTCAAGGACGGAATAATTTGTATAAATATCTATTATATTCTTCTGCAGGTGATTGTTGATCTTACAGAAGAATATAAAAGAAGATTTTCGTGAATATTCGGATTTTCGGCCAGCGTACTCATTGATAACAGCCCTACTCTGCGGAGCTTAAATGTGAGAATACCGGCAATTTGAACCAATCGAAAAGGTGCAACGATTTGTAATTTAAAAAAATTTACAATCTTCCGAGCAATACACCTAAAAATGCCTTGAATCTGGAAACGGGCCAACAAAACTATTAATTTTGTATGCCCTTACATTAAATATAATTTATATAGTTAAAACTATTAATACAAACAATAATAATAAAATTACTTTTAATGTCGTCAAAAGAAACGTTACATAATAAATTGAATAGGCTAAGGAAGGCAAAAAATGTCGCGGTGGATGGCCAGAATTTATTAGATACAATAAATAGAAGTGAAAATTTAAACAAAATGATTAATATTGAGATTCTTCTGATGAGGTATTCGGTCATAAATAAATATTACTACAATGCCAACGTTTCGGTATAATTCATACCATCCTGAGAGCTACAAAATAAACAACTATTCATATAATGCATGAACGAAATAAATTTGTGTAAAATGTTGCTAGTATAAATTTGTTAACTAAAATATAATTGCCTTACTGCAATTGTGATTAAAACTGCAATTTTTTTTTCTATTAATTTTAACTTCAGTTTATAGTAACATATTATCAAGTGTATTATGCTATTCAAATTGCCGAAAGATAATTAAAAGTTATAGTATGCTCAAAAGTTTAAACGCATACACATACAGACCATTCGCTATAAACATTTTTTCGTACTTCAGAGATCTCAAAACAAATACATATTTCCGGTGAAAATTAGAGAGCTACCAGAAATGTGTATATAAGTTAATTGTGACCGTGTGGAAAAAATAGGGTACCTAGATATATTTTGTTTATAATAAATCATGTTTATATTATATAATGTTTTTTTGCTGTTTTCAAAATGAACCTTACTTTAAAAATACGCTTCGAATATAGTTGGTCTATGAATTTACTATATAATTTACGTTCGAAGTCGTTGAGCTCTTTTGCTGAAATTATAATTGAAATAAATTGTAAATACAAGGTAACTGATGAAATTAGATAACATAAAGGTTTTTAACTAAAGCCTTAGATTTATATAAAGGCCTTTTCAAGTTATTTAAATCGGCACTTCTGTAAACCAACTGGAGTGAAGTTATATAAATTGCTAATTAGATTCGGTAATTTGGTAGGTAACAGTAATCTGGCGCTTAAATCTGTAACCAATTTGGCATTGAGAATCTTTGAGAGAAGTATATATTGAGACTTATTTTTGTTCCGATATGTACGCAAGATGCACTAGGCTTATGGAAGAGATAGTAAAACACGTAAAAAAACAACAAAAAGAAGTAGCATAGATTGAGCATGTAGAATGACTTCCACAGATTAAAGAATAACTAAGAATATGATGAGAGAGAAAATCCTTGGTAAAAGGAAAAGAGGTTCTTCCGACAAGAACCTGGAGTGGTAAAGTTGTCGAAGATAGGAGTTAGAGAATAGAGACTCACGAGATTCAAGTTAGGGACGTCTGGAAAAGAAATTTTCATCTTCACTGTACAGCTAGTAAAGTATATAAATTCAAGAGGATGGGGGAGTAAATATATCGCAATAATAACGAGATTGAACAGGGAACCGATATCAGAAAAATTCTGGCTTAAGGCAGCCAGATTATATTATCAGGTTTCCCAAACTGAACATGAAATCCTTGACAGTTAGGGGACGACATTGTTTTGTCATAAATTTCATGAATAATTGAACAAAACCCAAAATGTTAATATTTAGCTCGAGGTATGTTCTTATGTCAATTATAGACAATAGTATCAATAATGCGCATATTGTTATATCGTTGCAAATTATGGATGCTGCAATCTATGTACCTTATCTATTATTTATGCAAATTTACTGCAGAAATCCATAGAGAGCCAATCTGCCAGGGCTTACTGAATCTTGTGCTATCTTCAACAGGATTTAAGGGATTTTGGGAGCTTTAATTATTTTAAGGAAGTGATTCACTCTAGTAGCATGCTAATAAAATGTCTATTTGAAATTAGTTCTTATAAATTTAATGGCACATTAAAATCCCTTTATTATTCTACTCAACTTTTTCTCTTTGTTCAGCCTGGTTGCCGATTTCATATAAATCTCATTCGTGTTATTAAAAATAAACATGAAACCATTTCTTGAATGTATTAAAATAACCTACCTAAATCAATGAAAATGTTCTCGACCAGTCAATGTTGCAATATGTCTATAGATTTTCGGGTATTGGTCAATGAAAAAACTAAAAAATTTTTTCATTGACCAATACCCGAAAATCTATAGACATATTATAACCTACCTAGTTAGATAGTAGTATGATTACATTGTAGTCCAGAAGATAGTGCCAATAACATTGAACCAATCCTATAATCCATTTGAAATTGAACGCCACAAATTCTGCACAACGACCTACTACCTAAATTCAATTTTTTGGGGGAAAATGTTTAGGTTTATAAAACTTTTAGGTTTATATGTGCGGTTGGCATTCCAAGGAAATCGTTACAGTAGTTTTCGAGAAAAAATCCAAAGAAACTCAAAAACCTATTCTGTAAAGTCGTACTTCCGGTTAACTGTTTTCCTTCAAATTTGGAATTCTGTCAATGCTACTAATGTATCATTGGTATTATATATTCGTAGCGAAGGCCGGAACTAAACGGCGAGGGAACATGCGGCGTGCTTACCACACGTTCGCAACATAAATCGCCGTTTGGCAAGTCTTGGCCCTTCATGGGCTGTTGCCCAGAGGTTTTTTTATATTGATAAAACCATGCATCGTACAGAAGTGGTGCTTTAGAACAAAGCTCAGCGCTACTGTTCCCACACAACCTCCTAAAAAATCAGTTTTTCCGCGAAAATGTTAAAAATAAAAGTAAATGATTATTTATGTGTATAGATAGAATATGAAGTTCAAAGAAAATCGTTAGCTCCCTTTTCGAGAAAATTGCAAAAAACATCCAGTTAAGTCGCAAGTTGATGGATTTTGCCAACTTCGAGTCTGATATGATGGTATTACTAAACTGAATACCAAGTTTGAGCTTCCTGTGACTATTCGTTTTTCAGATATTCCGATAATACACACACCATTAGCTCAAAACTTTTTTTCGTATTCAGAGGACTCCAAAATGTATTTCCGGTGAAAACTCAATTTCGATAATCTGGCGCTCAATACTTCCTAGTGTAATAATAACTGAGTTGATAGATGCCACTCTTCTTGACTACTTAAAAAAAAAAACAAGAAATTAAACTACATATACCGAGTTGTTACTTTCTCTTACTATTGAGAATGAAAACACTGCGATCGTGTCAAGTTTTCGTAATTAAGCTTTCATAAAAAAAAATGTGAGGTCTTCCGAGTTTAAACAATGCTAACGATCATGAAATTATTGTGTGTATGAAAACAAAATATCTCAACAAAGATAAATCCAAAGCATTACAAACTTGTTACACCACAGTATCTGACAATCTGATATCGGACATACTTCATCACCCTAAAGTGCGACCTTAATAATTGTTTGTTCTTCTTTGTTCGATTTTTACGAAAATAGCTCCAATTATTTTATACTTGCTCATATTTACACATATAAATGCATCACTTTCAGTTGTTAGTTTTCTATGAAAATTAATTTTTGGCGGATGTGGAGATGTTGCAATATTGAATTTTCCTCTTAAAAATGGAAGTTCAGCGCAACCTTTGATTCGACCATCTATATAGTTACTACACATAACAATAAAGAGTTATTAAAATTCCTAATTTAAAATTTAACCACAAGTTCTACTTAAGGGAATAAGTTTTTGATTATTTTAAAATTATCCAAACAGTCACCATGATGTTCTTTAAACTTAGAATACTAACTAAATAGCCATAAAACTCTCTCTTTTCTTTGAAACAGTTTATTTTTCTTTCATTAAATTTCGATTGGATTCTATAGGAACCAAGACTCTTTAGGTCTGTCTCTAAACTCTGTACTTGTGAGTGGCGCCACTTGGAATGTCCAAACGGTGTAATATTGTTAAGAACATTTCTATTGTTAAGAACAGCTAGATATTTGAAGAAAATTCAAAGTTTAAAGAAAATTGTGGTAATTGCAGTAAGAAAAACTTTCGTAAGTGTTTTACACCAAATTTTTTTTTTTTTACTTTGTCGAACCATTCCTACTTTTTTTAAAATAACTTCTTCCAACGGCTGACAAATAATTTACGTATAAAACAAAATGGCAATTCTAAATAGGATGTTGGGGGCATTTTTTTTTTTTTAAAGTGAAACTGAACCAGTTATTGAAGAAAGGAAACAGCAGAAAGCGTAGTACTTCTGGCAACAATATATGTTGTCTTGATCGCTGATGGGGCGGCTATTAAATACGGAAATGAAAAATACATGTTTTGTAGTTATATATTTATATTTATAATATATATACATAAAACGGGTAAGCATATATATAAAAAAACAATAGGGGCTCAACGTACACACAAAAACACACCCACACTTACATACAAATTATATATACAAATATGTTATGAAGGAGCAGTTATATATATAGTACGATATACAGTTGCCCGCGAGTGTAGTATTATGATCGTGGTTGCCTGCGGCGGGCTCTTTCATACACATTCGCTCACGGCTCATTCTGTCTCCACTACTTATTACTTATTGCTAATAATGCCCCCCCCCCACACTCAATTACTTTCACTTTAACTTCACAAAGATTGATAGGAAATTACATACACACAAAAATAATAATACTAATAGAGCAACCTCTCCTCCTATCTTAATAACCTTATTTTTTTTTGCTTACGTTAATAATGATATGTGGTTTTATTCAATTGATTGTAGAGTGCTCTGTATACCACTTTCCATTTCTTAGAACTGGTCTTCGTAGAACTTTTGATTTCATTATTATTTGTCATCAGTATACCGGGTGTCCCAATTAAACGGGTCACTTTTGAAATGACTCTTAAACGAAGGAAGATATCTAATAAGTTTGTTGGAGAATTTTCCCTCTAGTTTATGATAGTGTTAGTATTTTATGATTTTATTGCACCTTCTTACGGCGATTTCCTTTTGACCCCAACTTTTTTCTAATACTTAAAAAAAATGAAGAAAAATGCCGTTGATTTCACTTCATTATTTCAAACCCTTGGAATATTAGATATTCAATCATAAAGATTAAATTTTCGTCGGTTTTTTCCTATTTCTCTGTTTCTAAAACAGAGACTAAAATTAAAAGCGGATTTTCTTATTAATTTCTAATAAATAAGAAAGTTCTAATGCCAAGTACTTTAAATGGGCAAAAATACGCAAATTTTATTCGCCAAGAGGTACCACAGTTGCTGGAGAATGTGCCAATGAATGTCAAAACAAGAATGCGGTTCCAACAAGACAAGTAACAGCTGGATCGGGAGACAGGGACTGGTAAGCTGGCCTTCCAGATCGCCGGATTTAACCCCCCTTGATTTTTGCTCTTTGGGGATATCTCAAAGAAACAGTTTACGCCAAGGAACCAACAACTCCAGAAACATTTAGAGAAGACTTAATTCAAACCTGCTTAGCAATTCCGGCAGACTTGATACGATCAGCAACTTCATCTGCTGTGGAGCGACTGCGCTTGTGCCAATTAAGCCGATGAGGTTATTTTGAAAAATAGGAAATTTTTTGTTATCGAATTTGTACATAAACTGGAATGTTGTTTTGTTTTGATGATGTTTTTCTTGATTTTTAGGTCGCGTATGGTTTTAGAATAGGTTTTAAGTTTTATCTGAACTCTCTCATTTATTAGAAATTAATAAGAAAATCCACTTTTAATTTTAGTTTATGAAACAAAGAAATAGGAAAAAAAACGACGAAAATTTAATCTTTATGATTCATTATCTCGCCAACGGTTTGAAATATTGACGTAAAATTAACGGTATTGATTTGAATTGTTTTCAATACAGTAGTGAAAAGTGGGGGACAAAAGGAAATCGCTACTTTCTACCACCGATTTAAGGTGTAAAGCAGCAATAAAATCAAAAAACACTAACACTATCATAAACTAGAGCGAAAATATTTCAACAAACATTATGCTTACTGTTCAGAAATCTTCCTTCGTTTAATAGTTGTTCCGAAAGCTTAAATAGGACTCCCTATATAATACAGAATAGCTTAATTAGAAGTAGCGCTCTAGAAACCACAAGGGCAGCGGCGTAGATCAGAGAAATTTTGGAGCAACAAAATTTTCTTCAGCCAAACATGGTCTCACTGATTACTATCTTTTCAATAAATTCTTATTTCCGGTAAACTGAATTTTTCTCCAAACCTGGAATTTTAACAACATATTCAGTTGAACTGAAATGACACTTTAGAGGAAAGTTTATGTTCAAAACACTCCCTCCCAAAAAAAAAGTCAATTTTGTTGATTTATTTTTGGTGTAAACCCATTTCAAACATCTGAGACAAAAGAGAACAGAAAAAAAAGACATTATCCCAAAATGGTCATTATATCTCCAATTGCGCAATATTATTACTCAAAATACTCATCTATATATATATAAAAGTGTGTGTGTATAGACTATGACAATAAGACCCAGAGAATGTTTCTAATGAAAGGTGCGTTTGGTCTGGTGAGAGGGTGGGGGAGTGAAAAAGAGAGAGAGAGATGTAACATAGAGCAGCATCATAATGGTGGCGACCCGCGGGGTCTGTAATAAATCTAGGACTATCAACTACAGAAGGGAACACTATAATACAACAACAAACTACTGCGACATATGGCCTGGGGTAGGTTGGGAGCGGGAGTCCTTCTAATGAGACCCACCACTGAGTACCCTAACAAATCCAGCTGCACTCAGATAATATACGGATATTACGCCCTCAGGGGATGGCACGACCTTCTACCACTGCTACCACATAATCCAGGACTAGAATTAATCCTTTTTTTTGTTTTTTGTTTTAACTCTTGCGGAGTCTGAGGAGTTGTTGGGAATAGAATAAAAACTTTATAGCTAAATTAGGGGGGAAAAAAAACTTTGTCATAGTGGATAAGGGGGGCAGAGATAGATCGTTATAGAGAATATTGCACTGTGATCTGATAGATCTTTTCTTTCTACATAGCCTTCCAGTGTATTGTCAGCACCGGGCTGTTAGCTGAGAGCCTCCTAAAAAGAGAAAATCTAAAGGCAGCACTGCTGCATTCGAACCGGGACCTCCGCGTTGCTAGTCCATTGCACTGAGCTAATCTCATCCCATTGGGGGGGGGGGGAGTAACAATGGAGAAATTATATGCTCAATAGACGATACAGACTTCTTGGGATAGATAACTTGACGCTCGAAACTTTCTCTCAAAAGGAAAAGACTAACAACATAATCATAGAACCCTTTTGGACATACAGATGCGAGGTTTGGTGTTCAATCCAATTCCAATCATGGTTCCTCAAAAGAATTATCAACGTAACCGTCCATGTTTCCAAGCTAACCCTTTATATTGTACTCAAAACGTCCCGTTATAAAAAAAAATTCCCGGACTTCACATCCAACCATCCCTGCTCCTTATCTGGGCTTTCCTTCTCACTATCCCAAACAACCCTCCCAGAAGTCTAAAATGCCGCTGGGGCATAGCGCCACCTTTGTTTTACTTAACAACTCCACCGTCACCTAAATAAAACTACAGGGGAGTACCTCCATTAGAAAGCAACTCTCTAACAACTTTTTCGACCCCTTTATTTTTGATTGTGCTAACATATTAACTTATTACAGGTATACAGTTGTGTATGTCTGAATCAAATTAAAAAAAAAAAAAAAAATTTAGCCTTATTTCTTGGTCATAAACAACAATCCGATGGTGGTCAAGGTCAATGGCTTATGGATTAATTAGTTAGATACTTCGTGGATTAATAATTTAATCACACGGCTATTTTTAGAGAGGATTATTGTGAAATAAAAAATATCTGGTGTGAAACATTCACAAGACTTTCTCACACTACAATTTACATGGATAGAAATGTCAATTTGTCTTTAAACTTCTAATTCAGCAGATATTTGATTTTCTTTAAAGTTACATCACTGGGAGAATCTGAACTGAATAAAACCACTTTTTTGAAGAAAGCTTAACCTTACCTCCTCACTCAAAACGCCCTAAAATGAATTCTTTCGGAAAAAGTTTCCAATAAAAATGATAGGGCCCCAAATTTATGGTTAGTATAAACAATTTAATGAAATTCATTGGTGTTTTTATGGAGAAAATCGCAGAAAACTGACAAAAAAAACTGTTCAGTAAATACGCACTTCTGGTCATTCGATTCTATTCGATGAATTTTGTCAACATATTTAATGCTAATTAATATTTACATGAAGGAATCGTATAATAAAGTAAATTAGCACTTAAAGGAAAACATATCTCCGACACTCCCCCAAAAGCCGCCTTAAATGAATTTACGCAAAGAAATGTTCCAAATAAAAGTTATTACTATCAGTATTGTAGTTGTTATTACAAGTTTAAAGAAAATCGTTAAAAATTGAAAAATCTATTAAGTAAATCTCGAGAAATTAAAAAAAAAGAGATAGTAAAATCGCACTTCTGACCGATGAATCTTGACTGAAACCTTTGGATCGGAAGCGTTTATGGTACATACTAAATGGATTAAGTTACAAATTTGAGCTCTTGCTACGATTTTCGTTATTGGAGATATTTTGTACATACATTAACACACATACACCATTCGCTAAAAACCTTTTTGTCCATATAGAGGGGAGCTCAATACATTTATTTCCGGTAAAAACTCTATTGCGAAAATTTGGCAATATCGCAATACCTCCTCTTAATTAGGAGTAAAAGAAAGCGATAAAAACTTCATAAATAAGCTGAACGGATGTACCTAAGGAGACGTTCATAATGAAATCTTCCTCGGAATTTTATTGAAGTTTTCTTTTGGTGGAAAAAACAAATTCTACTACAACTGACTATCGGTTGACCAAGTTAAAAGAATCACTTACAGAAGCTTGTAGCAGCATTTTCCTTTAGCAAAACACATAGTATTTTCTTACTTCACGTAAAACAGAGAGAGAGAGAGAGAGAGGGCGAAGAAAAAGAAACACTTCTAACACATTAGAGAGCTCAACGAAAACTGGTTGCAGCAACTGGAAGTAAAAAAATAATAATTGAGGTGACACGTGACACTCTTCTTAAACTCTTCAGACCGTAACTGGAGCTCCTATCATTTACGCTAAAAAATATATATATAAAAATACACGTTCATTCTTCTCTGTTTGGCAGAACTACAAACCTGCAGCTCTAGGAAATAGCTTGAAAAAAAAAAAGAATAGTGAAACTAAACAAGGAAAAAACTGAACTTACAGTCGACTTTCTCTTACTGGTATTATTAAAACTGTGTGTTCCGGATGCGATTTCTTTTGTGGCCTGCAACGAGTTTAAATACGCAAAATGAAAAAGTAAACCATTTTTCATAACACTTGGTATGTTTTAGAGAGCCTGCTGTTTGCTTGTATTTTATTATTAAATTGTATTGTTGCGAACTTTGCAACTATACAATTGGTCATACTTTCTTTTCGGCAAGTTTTCTGTATATTATATATTACTATTGTTACTAAGATTATTATCAGAGGGTGCCCGAAGGCACCTAGGTCAATATAGCTCTATCCCCCCCCCCCATCCCAAACACACAGAATAAAGCTACTGCTAAGAAGCTTCCCCCAGCAATCTACCGGACGCCAGTATCTAAAAATATCCTTAATCTCCAACTCCTCCGTTTTCACTGGAGAGTGTTGTCCTTCCAAAACATGTGGGTCCTACTGGTTACACTGAGCTAGTTAATGGTACATCATTTCTCTAACTCTCCCGATATAACCAAGCTACCTAAGCTATACAGTCAATACACCTACCAGGAACTCGACTTTATGCTACTCAGGGAGAGAAGATACTTTCAGTCTTCCTATGCTATAGCCTTTATAAATTAAAGCTTTTTGTCCTGGAGACACCCTTCCATGTCCTTCCGTTTCCTTTTCCTCCACTTTTAACTTCTCTATTGCAAAATTACTCGAAATGCTGCTGGTTCGGAACCATAAAACGGTAATGAGGATCTCATTTTAGCCAACACGTCCTACCTCTCAATGCACTCTACACCCGCATGACAGATATTCAGAAGAGCTCTACTCCGCTCTTCTGAGCGAGACCATTAAGTCTTCTCCTACCCACTATTTTAGCGCTCCAGCAAGGCAAATCTTTGACTTCTCCATGCGACCCTTCCACCATGCAGTAGCATTCAAAGATACCAATGATCTTAGCCAGGAAAACAGTGACCATTCCGCTTAAAGCCACAGATCTTTCTTTGTTCTACCCTTACTGCCAAACTTCTGTTCCTGCTCCAGATCTTGTAACCTCTTTCCAACCCGCACTTTTTTAATCGTCTCATCAATTTTGGAGAGAAGTTAGATTGATTGCCTAATATTGCCCTCAATTCAGAGCTTCCTTGAAAATCCTTTTCCAATCTCCATTGAATCTCATCCTAAGATGACCTTTCATTGCTGCCCTACCAAGAATGTTGTAGTGGTTCTAATTCCATATAGGTATTATATACAGGTATATATACAGGTATATATATAATTTCGCACTTCCAGTTCATATGATATTGATCAAAACCTTCATATAAATCCTAAGATAATGATGATACGTAAGGGAATATTAAGTCTGAGCTTCCTGTGCTACTACTTCCCACGCCTCGTAACCCCCTAAACCCCCAAACACACATCAAGGCATATGTTTCCGGAAACATATATTTCTGTCAAAGCACAAAAACTCAATTTGAAAAATTTAGCAAGATCGATTACTTCCTCTTATTTAACAGAAATAAACAAAAATTATGGAGGAAAAATTAAAAAAAGAAAATTAGTTTGGACAAAATAAATAGAACAATCATTTAAGTCTCATTTTTTACGTATAAAACATCGTTATTGTTAATTTTACAATAAATTTCAATTTGTTTTCATATTACTATGCAATTATAGATTTAATTATTTTTAGCTTTTTTTAAATAGGAAAATAATGAAAATACTATTAGAAAGTACCATTAGAAAATACTATTGACATACTCCTATAGATAATAAAAGTTATACATTCAAATAAACTGAAATATACTATTTCAATGCAATTTTATATTTCTTAAGAATATTAACCAGTTAATTGGACGAACTATTTGTTTACCTCGTGTAACAAGAAATGTTTAATCTTTACTTTGTTCCTTTATTTTTGTTATTATTCTCTAATTTCTCAATTGATAAAATTTAATATTAAAATGAAATGAATAATAAGGTTAATATTTGCAAATAAATAGATCTAGACTGTATAATACTATAGTTTCTATTTAAATAAATTATATATTTGAGCTTTATTACTTCATAATACATATTATTTTTATGTGAATATTTTTACATGATTTTTATATCATAATTTATTAATTTTTGTAGTTTATGACCTTCACTATCACAGCATTATTTATTCAGGATAAGTTGAATACATTTGCTTTAAAAATAAAGATATCGTGTGAAACACTCACAAGAAACTGGTTGTTCAGGACTAAGCAGCTACCTGAATGATAAGACTATCAGGCAACGGCTCTGCCAGACTCCAGCAAAGACTAGAGTTAAGCATAACGCCACAGCTTCCCCCACTCACCTCCACTCAAAAATCAATTTTTTTTTTCTTTTATGGAAAAATGTTTCAAATAAAAATTTCAATTTTTTGAGAAAAATTTCAAAAAACTGGAAAAAAAATTAATCAAAATCGCACCTTCCGGTCAACAGATTGTGGATCACGTTGAATGCCTTAGTTGTGTTTAAACAGAATAAAATGATTGAGCTTAGTGCGATTTTTAATTCTGGAGATATTTTGTTCTCATGAAACATACATACAGCTCATTCTTTCGAAACTCTTATTGTATTTGGTCATAGGCAACAAGTATTTCTGGTGGAAACTCGATCAGATACCTTTTCAATGTAACCACTTACAGCATTAAAAGAAAGTAAAGCAGTTTGATCCAAAAAATTCCTGTTCACGAAGTTGCACTCTATGCTTCGCCTGAATGAAGCATGGCTACTTGCAGTTAAGTTAAAAAACTTTTGTTCACAGTAAACACATTCCTTTGATTCACCAAGACACACCAAAATTACCCGCTCTTGCCATAATTGCTTCATTAATGTCAATCTGTTGAAATTTATCAGAGATATTTTCCGTGACAGCCTGCTTCTTTTTGACCGGTTTCGGGACCTGGTGATCGCCCATCATCAGGATGTTTTGTCAAAACAGTGTGGATAACACAGACTTGTACAGAACAAATTCAGTTTATACACTGGTTTTTAACTGTTTTGTTAAGGCCTAACTAGGTTAAGCCCCTATTAATAGATTGTTGAAACCTGAGCGAGGGATCTGATGGGTCAACACGTTGTTTTTCACAGAGAAAAAGGCTTGATTAAAAAAGACCACAACAACTACTGAAATTTCTGTTTAATTAGACTACCATACAAATCCAGTCTTCTGAGAGGTAAGTAGCTATGATCCTTCCTTAATCGCTACAAAACAATTTTGGAATAACTCCATTTCTTCAGAAATCTGGAAGTTCCAGCAATACTCTTCCAATACTCCCATACTGAATCTTCAAGCAATACTATATAATACCTTTACAATTGGCATACTGGATTCTGAAAAAGAATAGATGCAACTATTTGCTGAAAAGGGGGTTTGGCTTAGCAATGCTGGACGATACCTGAAATTGTAACCGTCACAGCACGCTTATTTTTCTTGATTCTAACCAGTTTCGGATTTTCCTCCACCGTCAATGTCTGGTTCTAAGTCTACCACTCCTATATAGCTCTAGTAACTGAAAGACAGTTGAAAAATGAAGATCAACGTCTCTTACCGAACTTGATGGACTCTGGCGATGGATACAAATTCTGAACCGATCACAATGAAGGGAAACAAGCATGTTATGCAAGCACAATCCCAGACAGTTGAAGTATTTGTGTTGAGGTTAGACAAATATAGGGTGATGCATTACTTACATCAAACTACATATCCATACAACAACCAATTAGGAAACTGCAAATTAAAGTTCTATCCTTCTTTTGCAGACGACTATGTAATGGTAGGAAATATGTTGACGCTGTAGTGATGAAGTAAATACTAACTAGCTAAGTTTACAAGTTTTAGTTTGTTTTTGTAAATGTTTTTGGAGTATATATAGAGTAAAGAAAGAGAGAGGGAGGGAGAGTAATAGCGGCAGAGCGACAATTAACGGCAGTACAGTAAAATACTAATTACGAATACTCGAGTATTCGTTTGGGATAATTGAAAATTTTGTGGGGTCAATATTTATCGGCCTGTCATAATCTTAAGCTGGACTTACTGTTCCCTTTTTCTCTTTAGCTCTTTTTAGATAAAATTAGAAATAAAAAGAAATCTCACTTCATTTTCCTCTCTCGTCAGCAGGAATGCTATTCCCTGCTCAGTCAGCTATTGGTTTTGGCTGACTAATAAAGCGGCGGACAGATTGAAATTAATGGCGGACAGGTAAATCAGGTAAATTGAGATCATATTTTGTAAGTTCTTTTGTGTCGTACAACAGTAATAAAAATGCGGTTTTCCTTTTTTAGATAATGATTAAACTTGGATCCATTATATGAATTATATATATTTTTATCTATTATATATATTTTTGTCTTGCTGTTTCTTTCGTTTCTTTAATGGATTTTTATTTGGGTGCTGGTATAGTGTGCTGTACTGTCATGATTCTGGTATAGTGTGCGCCCTACCGTCATGATTCTGGTGTAGAGTGCGTCCTACCGTCATGATTCTGATTTAGTATGCACTGTCGACAAAAATTAAAATTAAAACTATTATTTTCAAAAAATTTATCACGATTGAACTTTACTTAGGATCATCTCTGATGACGATAAGCGCGCGAAAATACAATAGTGATCCACTTATTTTCGAGTTTGACCGGCTAAGGGTTTATTTTTTTTATCAACTGGTGGTACGGGGTCTCCCGTAAAAGAGATTACTGAATACCCTACTCTAGTAAGGTTATACTAGAGTAGAGCACATGTTTTATACAGTAGGTATCAATAGGGCTGGTAGAGCGCACACTATACCGGCGCCTTTATTTGTATTGCTACATTGATGGGAATACTAAATATTTTTATAATCTTGACCCATAAGTTTTGATATTTTTAGATAGTTTTTCGGAGTTTGTGGCATTAAATTTCATATACATGGTACTATATTAGTGGCGCGCTCCCAATTCTCTGCCTGTGTGGGCTACTAGGTAGGTACTTGTACGCCCACAAACTCTATGTTTATATTAGGACAAACATAATGAAATTTGAGTTTAAAAAGAATGTGTCATATTCTACATAATTGTACTAACAGTTAGTAAGAGAAAGTGTCAGAGTGTTTCACAAGAGATTTTTTGTATTTACTCTCCTGCTCCTGCGGGAGCGAACACAGAAAATACGAGATTCCTTTGCAAAGAGTCAACTTATTAAGAAATCATGCGTTCTGAAGAGAGACCACAGTATATTTAGAAATTATTAATTATTATAAATATTAAAATAAGTTTTAATAACTATTGAATGGAAAAAAATATTTATTTTAAATTATTATGGTGAAACCTCAAACCATGACACTGTCTGGCAAAGAAACCTGAAGGCACATTTACTCGAAAGTTGATTAATAACAACTTTCCTGTACAAAAACCTGTTCCAAATATTTCATTTATAAATAACAATGAAACCTGTGTCACTCACCTGTGTAAGCCAAGAATGCCACAAGGTTTGCTGCCATCGCTGGTCAAATCCGATATACAAACTGCGATCAGTTTCTGAAACAACTTTTAAAACAGCTCTGCCAGCTCTTGGTGAATCACAAGGTGATGACCGGCTCACACGGACTCGTTCACCACCGCACCATTCACGTCCTTCCTCTGGAAGACAGGAAAAAAAAGGCTGATAATATTCATTTCTTCAAAATTCCTGTGTAAAATACAGTAATAAAATCGAACAATGCCATCTTGGCCATGAACGCAACTTTGCCTGGTGTCAAAACGTTTGAATTTCAAGGTTTTATAAAAGTACTTTTGTTTATATTACAGTAAAATTTGGCGATGTTTATGTGGCCAGAATATTTAAATAAAATAACTTTGGATCATAATTCGTCCACTAAAGAAAATGAACATTTATAAAAAGGAATCGAGTGAATCAATCTGTGTGGTGTGTGACAGAAAAGAGTTGTAAACTCTTTATACGAACTTGATAGCCTTGACGATGAATAGGAATCCGAAATCGGTCAGGAACAACAGAAAGCATGCTACGACGGATATAATCTCTGCATTAATAAAATTACATACATGGTGGTAGAACTGTAGATCGTACTGAAATAGTATTTCAGAGGGAACCTTGCTGCTCCCACGGAAACTTCCAGAATAAATTTTTCTCGGAAACCGAAACTTTTGTGTTTCTGCTAATTTTTTCTCTAGTAACATAAGGTATTGTAATCGTGACAACTTTTCGATATCACGATTTCACCAAAAATATACGTTCTCAGGTCCCCTGAGTCCAAAAATTGGTTTTTAGAAAAAGGTGTGTGCACCACAGCTCAAAAATGAAAAATCGCAGAAAGTAGAAACTTGATATTTGTTTAGGTATCGCCATGGGATCCGTAGTTTATAATATATATAATACTACTGAAATGGAACTTTAGAGAAAAGCATAACGCTTCTGTTCCCCCAGAAATCCCCCAAAAATTAATTTCCCCGGGAAAATGGTTCAAATAGAAGTGAAGAGGTATTTATGTGTGTAGATACATAAGAAATTTAAAAAATGAGTCGTTGCAGCCTTTTTCAGAAAATCACAAAAAAACATTCAGTAAAGTTGCACTTCGGGTGAATTTTACCCGAAATCTTCGTGTCTTAAGGGGAGTATCTTATCTAGGGGTAGTACCTAAATGGAACCCCAAGTTTGAACTTCCTGCGACTTTTCGTTTATGAGATATTCTATCAACACCCTCCCCCCCTCCAAACACACATATATAGACCATTCGTAAATACAATTTTTTCGTATTCAGAGGTCCACGAAACATGTGTTTCTCGTGACAACTCAATCTCGAAAATATGGCAGGATCGCATGACTTCCTCTTACTAGGGGAGCAGGAGAAAGTAAAAATGTATTTACTGTGACATAAAAATAGAATTCATGCAAAAGAAGGACGAACAGAGAAAGACAGCTATTAGCAGAACAATAGCATTGTTAAGTATTAGCAATGGGGGAACTAGCAATAATAGAAGAGATTTATCTGGGTAAAGTTGTCAACTTTTCTTTATAGCATTTATGTTTGAATAAATAAGTTCATTGTGGGTCGGTGAGTGTGTTTGTGTGGTGATGGAGGGGCCGCCAAGGGGAACCTCACCTGAGGAGGAAGTGTGAGTGGTGCCGCCCCCACCCGCCACCACTTTAGTGTTCATGTCACTTTCAACAATGCAAATTCCATCTGCCATAACAATTTATTTCCAATAGAAAGTAAAAGTGGTGAGAAAATTGCTTGTTACAATTTCCACCGGCTTCTAATAAATCATTTTTTTACTTCGGTGGCAAAAAAAAGAAAAAATTACTTTCCTTCCGGATTTTACTAGAAGCAAGAAAAAGTAAAAAAAATGGAAAACTCTTCCCAATTCCATTTCTAACAATTTCTCTATTTAACTTTGTAAGTTTACGGCTCATTTATGTATTAAACTTAAATTGATTTATTTATTCATATTTATTCACTTATAGCTCCATGTTTACGAACAATAGAATCCTTCGGGATTTCCGCTGACGAAAGGGAGTTTTATAACGTTTTCATAACGCAATATATTCACACGCTTTTCACTGATCGCAATTATTACAATTCTTTCAGATTTTCGACAAATTTGGACTATATAATTATACTTGTTGGTTATTTAGGACATAGTAACTGACCATACGAATGTGACAACACTGTAGGTCTCCTAAAATTATTTATTCCGAAAAAAGCTTCAAATAATAATTGTAGGTGTGTATTATAATACTTCAGTAATTATAATGCAAATATAAAAAAAAAAATCTTGTGAGAAACACTGGTACGCCTTTCTCTTACTGCAATTTACGTAAGTTACAGTTTAGTCACTCTCAAACATTCTCACTAGAGATATTTAGTTGCCTTCAATTTACATGAATGGGAGAATCTAAACTTTATACAACGACTTTTCGTTGAAAATGAAAAGAAAATGTTCAGTAAAGTTGCACTTTTGGTCAACTGATTTTCTTCAAACCCGGAATTTTAGCAAAATAATTAATTTTGATTAATATTATTGGGTGGTAGAATCATATAATAAATTAATATAAGATTTTAGAGGTAAGCATAACCCCCACCTTCGCCCAAAAATCACCCTTAAATGAATTTTCCCGCTGGAATGTTTCTAATTAAAAGTTACCCGTTTTTATCTAAGCAGCAAGCATTCCAAGTTTAAGGAAAATCGCTAGCTAATCGTTTTGGAGAAAATTCAAAAATTCTCAAAAACCTATTCTGAAAAATTGCAATTTCGGTAAACCGATTTTCTTTAAATTGGAAATTCTATCAACGTTTCTAATGTGGATTACTTATGCAGTTGGTAAAACCATATATTATACATAAGTGGTACCTTTAGAGGAAAACTTAACGTTACTGCCCCCCCCCCCCCGAAATCCACTAAAAATCAATTTTTCCAGGAAAATGTTTCAAATAAAAGTGATAGGTATTCATTTGATGAACTCTTTGTATCTGATGCGATGGTATGCCTAAATAGAATAATAAGTTTGAGATTCCTGCGACTTTTTGATTTTGAGATATCGTGTTAAAATACGAAGTCACACAAAGAGAGCGTTCGCTAAAAATATTTTTTCGTAGTTAGAGGATACAAAACCATGTATTTCCGGTGAAATCTCAATTTCTAAAATCTAGCATGGTCGCAACCTTACTGGAGAATAAGAGAAAATAAAATGAAATTTGTGACAATATATGGAATTCATTGAATGTAGCTCAATAAATTGCCAGTGGATAGAATTTTAGTCTCCAATTTCTATCTTTTAAAAAAGATGATAAAATATTTCTTTCACAATTTCATGCACAAAAGCTTCTGCTGCAATTAGACAATAGTTATACTCTTCTGATGGTAATCATTGTTCCGGTCTATTTCTTATAGTAAAATTAGGTAAATCTTCTTTGTTTGTGCAATGATGAATAAGTAAATGCGCACTCTTTCACTGTGGGTTGTTAAGTAATCAACATAAATTTATTTCAAGATGATGAAAAGATTGGACGGTAAAGAATAGCAAAATAAAATGACAATCTCCATGCAGGAAGTTAAAGAGTAGTAGGATATGTGGTGGGAGGGAAGTAGGTTATATTCAAGGAACAAGATGTCATAGATCAACTATTATACGAATAGTTCTTTTCCAGTGCCAGATTTGTGCATTGACCTGGCCAATATACGTAAGACCGGTTAATTATCTTCCCCAAGAACTTTGAAGAAAGTGGATAATCCATATCCTACCAATTGATTGGTATAATAAATTGATGACGCTATAATAAATAAATTAAAAACAGTGGTGTGTTCATGCACTCGCACGATTTTTTCTTGGAATTATAAAATTTACGACACATTTCTTCAAATTTGGAATTTTGACTCTCAAAATGTAGTTTCCCCAGCAAAAATATGTTGTTGACGGGGTGGGGGTATATGTTGGTTGGTACAAATAGTAAATAGTACTGCCATGTGATTACATTGCAGGAAAATCCCACATTACCTAGATTAAACCCCAATAACACTCAAAATCTAATCTCACAAATTCCTTCTCACAACCATTTAAAAAGCAATTTTTCTGGTCAAATATTTCAAATAAAAATGATACCGGTTTATATCTGTGTTGTTAGCGTTCAAAGTTAATAGAAAGTAAAGTGCTTTCGAAAAAACTCCTTCCCATAAAAATTTATATTAGATTTTATTATAGAATTTTATAATAAACTAAAATGACACTTTAGAGGAAAAATAACCCCAACCTTTCCTCTTAAATGAATTTTCCCGAAGATGTTACAAATAAAAGTGTAGAGCTCTTTGTATGTGCAGTTAATATCCTTGGTTTAAAGAAAATCGTTGGAGCCGTTTTTGAGAAATCTCAAAAAAAAAAACTGGAAAATCCACTAAGTAGTCTTACTGCCGGTTGACTAATTTTGATCAAAACCTTATTTTCGGGTCCCAATTAAAAATATAAAGTTTGAACTTTCTGTGATTTTTCGGTTTAGAGTAATGGTGGACCATACACACACACACACACACACACACACACACAGTGTGTGAAAGACTATTTTCTAAAAACTACTTTTTCTGACTCAAAGGACCTCAAAACTTGTATTTCCGGTAAAAACTCGATATCAAAAGTTTGACACGGTTAGAATATTTTCTCTTACTTGGAGTAAGAGGAAGTAAAAAAAAAAAATAGTATATATGAAGTTGAAAAAAAATCGTTGGAGTCATTTTAGAGTTAACTGAGAAAAACCAAGAAGCTACTATTCAGTAAAATAGCACCTCTAGTTGGTGTATTTTAATGAAAACTTGGTGTTCGATGCTGTGGTAGTACCTAAACGGAATATCAAGTTTGGGCTACTTGTAATTTTTCGTTTCAGAATTTTTTTATTTCACACGTTTCCAGACTTCGCGCTAAAACTTTTTTTCATACTGAAAGGACTTCAAAACATTTATTTCCGGTAAAAACTCAATTTGCAAACATTTTTACAGAATCGCAATACTTCCTGTTAAAGCAAGTTAGAGAAACTAAAATTGTACTATAAACGATATGCAAATAAAATTTAGCAGGCTTACGTGGTTGTATGATCATGAGTCCAGCCCTGAGCGAGATGTTCCTCTTCTTCCATTGAGGGAGTACAAGTCCCTTAAGTAGCCAAACTTCACCACACCGTCCTGACCACTTTGGCCCTGAAAACAGCAGCATTTCTTTCAAAAAAACAAAACTCTAAACACAAAACACTGAATTGCCAGGGAACATCGTCAACACCATAAGAACATCATTAATGCCTCAGAAATTTAATGCACATCAGCTCTGTCAGAGAGAGAGAGAGAAGAGAGGGAGGGATACCCATTAAAATTCTGCCCTCTGCTGATGGTTTTCAGTCTTTTGATCTTAAATGGTGGGTTGTAAGTAATGGAGACATAATTTCCATCAGGATAAAGTGTTGCATTCCATTTATAAAGAAAAGCGAAAAGGATTTTGACTTTTACAAAAAGCTGTGAGCCGTGGTTCACAAGTGTAAACAGTCTTGAATTTTACAGGGACAGTGTTGTGGCACAAAACCACTGTAAGAGAGCCGTTTTGCTCTTAAACATAATGAGAAGAGGCATTAGGCTTGTAATGAAGAGAGCACTACTAAAGTAACAGGACACTATCTCCTTTGGAAATATTTGGACAATATGTGTCTTACAAGATTCCGGAGAATTTTCAGTTGGGGTATCCCCCTCATCTTTTCACAGGAGAGGGAAAAAGAGCTTATGCTATAATTGCAGAGATATTTAGGTGCAGAGCAGTGTTACAGGCTGTTGGGGGAGACTATAAAGAATAGATATAAGAAAAGTATGTAACCTTCAAGGAGCAAACCGGCTTTACTACAGGGAAATCCTGCATTGGCAACATTTTCATATTATATAAGCCAAGATTGCAGAGTTTAATCCTGATGAAATCGACGTCAAGAACCGATCCCAGTGCGGCCCGCTTTAAAGAGAACATGTTAGCCTCTTCGGCGCCCCAGGGCTTATTACATCAATCCAATACTATGATTAAATTAAAATGATCTATTTAATAATATTACCAGTATTAAATGCAATAAGATATCTCAAATCGTGATCTATGCCAATTCTAGCTCTCCTGGATGGATCCGTATATCCAATTTTTTCGAGAAACAGATCTTGTAATTCCAATGGTTTTTCATCATTTTCTAGTGGTCTGGGTTCTTCTCCTCCATACTGTAACAAAAATAAAAAAACTGGTCTGAACAATCACCTGATTCTCTTATTGCTCTTAATGGCGAATTTTCTTTAAATTCCAAAATTCTGCTCTTTATCCTGACACAAATAAATAGCGAATGGCGGGATTAATACCAGCCTACCCCAACTGAGCCAGGTAGAGAATGATTACATTGTAAAGAGCGCCAACAGATTTGTTTTAACGTCTCAGATTCCTCTGAAACAAATTTTTCAGAAAAATGTAACAAATAAAGGTTATTTTTAGTTGTTGATATTAAATTTTTAATATCCGAATGCGAAATTTGGTATATAAACAAGTTTCATCACATCAAGTTATCCTGCGATTTTCTGCGGGTATCTGCGAGTTTCTTACGATTTTTCTTTCTTTTTTATTTTGTACGATTTTTAAATTGTTTTCTACATAAACACAGACAGTCAGACACTCCAAGATAAATGCCCAGAACAATTTATAAAGAAGAAAAATACACTTTTTTGTTCAAATACGAAAATACCAAATTCAATTCCGGCTGATAACTCAATATCGAAAATTTGACCCGATCACAATACTTTCTCTTAAAGAGAAATAAAAAAAAAAGTGCTTAATATAGGTATTTTACAAATTATGACGTTTGTTTTTTTATTAATGGTGTAGAGCATTAAGAAGAGTTATAGAATACTAAGCTTTAGTGCTGGGCTAAGTTAGACAGAGGGACGCCATGAAGGGAATGTTTACTGGAGATGGAAGGACAAGGGCACCCCAGAGAGATTGTCCCCTAACTCTCTGGGTAAATGTTTAACACGTGACATGAATGTAAATTTGCTTCACACTAGCGCTGATACATCCCACCGAGGCGTTACTAATAATGGTAATACAGTTTTACTATATTGAATATATCCATAAAATTTACAAATATTTTGATAATTATGTTTTCCATTTATTTATTATATGCAAATTTCTTAAATTATAGTTTTATTTATTTAAAAAAAAAAATCCGGTTTTAAAATCACTCACAACTCTTTTCTTACTGCACTCATAGGTTCTAAGTTGAAAGTGTTTACATTGCAATAAACAGAAGACAGCGCTTTCGTCAAACCTGAATAACACTGAAATATAGCGTAGCAGATTCCATCAGAACCCCCGAGAAAAGTCAATTTTACTCAGAAAAATATTTTTAAATAAAAGTATTATATTTAATTACTATTTCTATTAAAGAAATTATACTATCACTGTACACTCATTATTGTATTGTCATTATATATACATATATATTTTCTTTTTACAGTATGATTATATTATTTATTTGACAAGTGAGAGAACTTTTACGTACTCGAGTTGAGAGTTTTTAACCGAGTGCGTCAAATTGGACGAGAGTTACAAAAAAAAATACTTGTACTCGCATGTAGAATATTACATTTTGTTTCTGCAACCGTATTAATTTTTTCTTAATTTATATGAATATTAAAAAAAAATTGAAAAAGTGCAAATACGTAGGTGAGAATGTATTTTAATTCAAGTCAAATACTCTCTCTCTCTCTCTCTCTAAATAACCTGTCCCCCCGGTATAACTTCAAATCCGCTGTAATCTGGTATTTGTTTTGATCTGGTTTTCGCGGATTGCAGCTACATGTCTAGCTAATTATAGTACAATAACTTCACTTTCTTACACTAGTGAGAGAGAGTTGTGTGTAACTCACTTGTATAAGAAAGTTGAACTTTGTTCACTAAATTAGTGTAAGACTCGAGCTGTTCTGCCCTTGGAATTAACTCTAGTAAAACTCTAAGCAAAATTTATGAAATTTCCTTATTCTGGTGAAAAATAAAAAAGGGAAATAATATTTAAAAAAATATAAAACACAGAGCTCTACCAATGGATATATTCAAATGTCATATATCTAATGGCTACTTTTGTCCATATATAACTTAAATATAAAGCGGCAAATAATTTATCTATAAATATAGCTATGAATAGGAAACACTAGCAGCCTCTAGTGACAGTTTAGATCTAGTTTAAGAGAAGATATAAACATCAGCCAGGTGACAAAAGGAAGATTGTGTACACTCTGTATGTTCTAAAAGATAAACTACAGGCAAGATATCTAGTTTTGAATTTAGAATGGTTATCATGAAAGAGAACTAAAGTTAGAAAACTTAGTGAATGAACAGCTTATGAATACGTCTACATCACCTTCTTCACTTTCAGAATTTCCTGTTTCCGCTTTTCCACTGTCCAAGGAAAAGGAGAGAGAGGTGGAAGTGAGAGAGAGACAGAGAGAAAGAGACAGAAAAAGAGTGACTTGTTTATTTGTAACAAAAATTTCTAATATATTACTTACACCTGCATATATAGGTTGGCTTCAGATGTAGTAATTAGTTTTGTTGTTTTATAACTGGAATTCCGGAAGTTCGTTCTAATAAAACAATGCCACTACTTAAACCTGTTGGATGGCGGTTGTTTGTACAAAGAATCGCTATAAAGCTAAATCCAGAATAAAAGGTTTATTGTGGCTTCCATATATATCGGTTTTTGAACACAGAATATAGCCGTCTGTAAGGTGTAATTATTGGTGGAGTGTTTTTTTTCTCCACAATAGTATCCGTATTGGGGAGGAGTTTATTTTCCACATCCTCCATATACATATATTACATGTTTTGTTATTAGTGGAGTGTGTGTGTGTGAACTAGAGTTTTGCCTGTGGGTTAGTTATACCCAAAATAGTTGCATTCATCAACCAACTCTACTGATTATTGTGTGAGTATTTGGAGTTGTAGTGTGAAATTGTTGTTCATGTCGTCAACTGGGACTGGGACTTTCCAGTTCCTGGTGTATTTCTGGAAATGTGCCGAGTTCACTTCCTCCCAAAAGAAACTAAATGAGTGTATTTCCAAAAAAAAAAAAAATTGCAGCTAACATACCACATTTGGACACGAAGTTTCAGTTAATATCTATCCATCAAAACATGATTTTTTATGAATGGTCCCTCACTGCAGTTTTTCACGATACTTTTTCTAAAAATTCTAACGAGTTTCTTTAAACTTAACGCAAACATTAAATACGTTTAGTGGACAAATTTTTCTTAGGATTATTGTTTTTTTGGGGGTTCTTGGGAAGCTGGAGCTTTAAGCTTTCCTCTTAGAGCCTCACTAGCACAATATCCGACTCTAACCATTCTGAGGTATAATATTAATATGAAGGTAATTGTAATATTAAGGTTGTATCCATTGGCTAAAATTTCTGGACTGAAGAAAATGCTATTAAACCGGTTTCGTTTTTGGGCGATTTTGTGGGAAAGTGCTAAACATTTTCCTTTAATTGCCAAGATATAATCAAAACACTTTTATTTAAATATTTTCCCGGGAAAATTTACGTTTTTTATGGAATTCTGGGCAATTAGTGAGTTTAGCCGTAGTTTGGTAATTTGAGAGTATCTAGACGGAATACTAAGTTTGATCTTACTTTTGTTTTTGAGATATTTTGTTCACGTTTATGAAAAGCCCAAGCGGTTATAAAACTGTCCCAGTTTAAAGAAAACGTTTCAATTAGAATTTTAGTAATAGCAATTAGCAAAATATAGTGTGAATCAATCTCACACGAGTTTCTCTTAGTACATTTAATATAATTGTATAGCTTCATGGAAGAGAGGCATAAGTCATCTAGACCTAACTTTTGGGAAAACGGAAAAAATGCTCACTTCTTATCAAAATTAATTTATTTCACATCGAAAAACTTGAAATATATCTCAGTTTAATATTATAAACAAGTAAAAAACTATTTAGTCCCCGCTGTCGTCAGCTTCATCTTCCTCATTTCCTGTTGTAGGCCATGAGATAAGCTCCAGGAAGAACTTGTTGTATTTTTTTGGTATGTATTGTATTAGTTTTTTTAGGTCATCTATCTTTTTTCTTTGATAGGAATTTGAGTATTTCCATATGCAAGAGATACTGGAAGAACCGGGATTTCATCCCTTCGGGTTGACTCTATTTTGAATGTGCTTACTGAGGTTCCATTGATGAATTTTCTTGCAATAACAGCTCCCTTATGCTGCGAGTTATATGAAAATTGCCTAAACGAAGAAATGCTGAAGAAAATTTTGTTCTTCTTGGCAACCGCTCTCCCTCTGGTCTTCAGATACTGGGCTTTTTGTATAATATCGTGGCCACCAGTCTTTGAATTGTGTGATAACCTTTGTTTGTGTTTTTTTAACTATAAACTTGCCAAGTTGTGTGCTATGTATTATTCTTTTTATTATCTGCCTCATCGTGTAAAGACGATTTAGTTTTTTTAGAGCCCGTTTTATTAAACTAAAATCTCGATCACATGTAAAAAACTGTCCTTTCACTGGATAATAGTGCTCAATTTTGTTAAATCTTCCGGTATCAGTGAGGGCACAGAGAATTCGAGAAAGAGCATGATTTTTATTTTGCCCCGCACAGTTGTCTGTATAAATGTGGAGTTCTTCCACATCTGCCGCGGCGTCATAGTTTAAATAATCCATTAGAAACAAGCAAACTTCAATTGGGACTTTTCTTGGCTTCTCCCCAATCTGCCTCACACCCGCTCTCATCTCTGTGCCTGTAATCACTGGAAAACACTGGGAAAAGTTTTTCCATTTTCCCATCTTTACTCATTCACTAACTAATAAACAAAGACGGTGTCTAATTAGAAATTCGAAATTATTTATTTAAAAAGTTAATGATGAACATTTATTGAAATCCATTTCTTTCATCAATTAATGAAAATCTTCTTTTTTTTAGATTCTGGCAATTTTTCGTATGCTTTAGTTTGTCTAACTGCTATGAGAGGAACTATTTGCATGATCGTGTTAAATTTTCAAAATTTAATTTTCACCGGAAATACGTTTTATGATCCACAAGTATGGAACGGAAATGTTTTCAACGAATGGTCTGAGTGTGTGTACAAAATTTCCTAAAAAACGAAAAATCGCAAGTAGCTCAAACTTCTTGATATTCCGACATGAAAGATCTATTGTGGCTATCTTAGGGGTTTTAGTGTATGTGGCTGTATACAGAATGTAGGTCGTCTGTTCAGTGTAGAATGTCGGTAATTGTTAGTGAATGTGTGGGTGTGTGTGTGTGTATGAGCAGTGGGGAAGCTACTGTTTGTCTGTGTGTGCGCTAAAACCAAAATAGTTGCACATCATAACTAAACTTCTGCAAATTCTGTATGTGTTATGTGAACATTAGTCGGGTCAGTATTTTATTCACATTGTTAGGCTGCAATGATTCGCAGAGCTGCGAATCCATTTCCACTTCCCCTACAGGAATAATGTGTATTAGACGTAAGGATTTGTCTGGCTAATCAACGACAATATAGTTAATGCATTTTTTTTTTCCTTTTGCTGTCACACTTCCTTCCTCTCTGCCTCTCGGAAATATCTTATTTATGACCCATATTTGTCTGAAAGGATTTCTACTAACTTCATTGAAAGTCACTTTAACTGTTTTACATAATCACTACCTAGGACTTCATGAAAACTAGTGCTCCACTACCACAAAGCTGCCACTGATTTACATTTCGTGATCGAAGAAAATACAAGAACACATAATATATCATAAAATGAATAAATGATTATAATAAAAACATAAAATTATCATGGATTTCATTATTTCAATAATGTAATGTTTAGATGAAATAATCGAAACATATGTTTGAGTCAATTGCAATGCATCAAAATAATATTAACTCATCTTACTGCATTAAAAAGAAGTGTATTGCGATCGTGTCAACTTTTCAAAATTGAGTTTTTAACCGGATATACACGTTTTGAGATTACCTGATCACGATAAAATGTTTTTAGGGAATGATCTGAATATGTGTGTGTGTGTGTGTGTGTGTGTGTATGTGTGCGTGTTAACAAACTACAGGGAAGCTCAAACTTCATATTTCGTTTTGGTGCTATCACCGCATCTATCATGTAAGTTTCGAACAAAATCCATCAACCGTATGTGTGAGTTTAGAATGATTTTTTGTTTTATTTTTTCGCAATTTTCTTGAAAACGCTAGAACGATTTGCTTTTAACTTCGTATCCTGTCTGCATACATAAATCCCAGGAAAATGAATTTAAATAGATATTATGGTTTTACCATTTATATAATATTATTATACATTAGAAGATTTCTAGAATTCCAAATTTTAATAAAATTGGTTAACCGGAAGTGCGACTTTACACAATAGGTTTTTGAGTTTTTTGAAATTTTCTCGCGAGCGCCTATAAAGATTTCCTTTAAACTTAGAATGCTCACGACGGCATTTAAAACGTCATTCGTTTTGCTGGGTCCGTCTTTTAGGTATAAATTTAAACTGCCCAAGCTTTCTTGTCTGTAATAAAGAGCAATGTTCACTCAGGTATACAAGTATAACACCTACCAACTTTTTTTTTATGGCCAGTCCCACCAATTATTTTGCAAATGTTGCAATTTGAAAGAAAATTTGTTACCTAAATTCCATTGATTAAAGAAAGAGAAAGTCGTGTGAATATTTACACCAGAGTTATTTCATACTCAGCGACCTCAAAAACATTGATTTCCGGTGAATACTCAATCTTGAAAATTTGACAAGATCTGCTCTTACATAAGACAAAATAAAAATTACAAATCAAATACTTTCCAAAAATACAATAAAACTCTACCGAAAATAATTGAATTAAAAAAATAACGGTCGAATTAATATTTAAATCAAACAAGCACTTATGAACTATACATTACTATATATACATTATTTGTACCCCACAATTAATGCAACAAACAAAGAAAAGAATCCAAAACATACAAACAGCAGGTCACGACCCAGTGAACGGGGATTATTGTTGGAGACTGTTTAGCAACCACAGAGACAGATTTGGTTTTCTTGTACCTAGGATTTTTTTTTTTTTTTTTTGACTCTATTGGACTTTCACCACAGTACGTTGGACTTCAACTTAAAGGCTGAGGAGAGGGACTGTCGTATCGACTATAGAGAATAGTGTAATAATTGTACGGCCTATTTAATTTAAATATTCATATATTTTGGCCGTTTATCATTGCCAGTATATTTCCTTTTTTCAAATACTCAATAAACACTTCACAGAAAAGATTATTGTCCGATAAATATCGATATAAATATCGAAACAACAACAACAAATAAACCAGGATGTTCCGAAAACATGTTAGATAAAGGTCTGGTATGAGACTTTCTCTTGCTTAGTGCAATTACACAGTTGGTCGAGTTTCTATAAAGTTTGTAATGTGTTTTTCAGAGTTTGAACACAAATGTAGATGGATGGGGCTATATGCAGTTAGGCTGTCTTACACAGGCAGTCACTTCAATGAAGTGCACTGTAGTCCAGAACACAGCGTTAATAATATAGAAGGAGTTCCTTCAAAACTCAAGTAACATATGAAATTTAGAGATTTAGCATAACCATCTAAAATCTTATTTTTTTGGTGGTGGGGAGGGGAGATAGTTTGGATAACAGTGATTAGTTCATATCTGCATTGCAAGTTTCAACGAATTCATTATAGTCGTTTTCGAGCGACTATATTTAAGTAAATTGATGATCTGTAAATTGAGTTAGGAATTGAACTGGGGCTATTCCCAGCCGGCTGAGTTTGGGTTTACGAGGGGTCGGTCAACTGAGGATTCAGGTTGGTCGGTTCAGTAGGTTTGGGATCTAAGTAAGTGGCGGCTATATTCACAGATATTGTGGGGGCTTTTGATAATCTCGAGTGGGAAGCTTGTTGGAACGCTTGTGTGCAATAGGGTGACCTGGGAACTTATTCGCCTTGGCCAGGTCTTTATTGGTTGGGACATCGGCAGCTGTGAGGCCAGATTATAAACAGATGGTTAGAACTGTGACACGTGGATGTCCTTAGGGATCTCTCCGGTCCTATTCTTTGGAACATGGTATTTGATAGCCTGTTGGCATTGGTTCTCCCCGTGGTGGTTTGTAAAATAGCTTACGCCGACGATTTGGTGCCGATTATTGCTGGTGAGGATAGGATACAGCTAAAGATGAACGCGGGGTTCGCTTTGGACGCCCTTTCTGTTTGGTGCGCGGCAAATAAGCTTAACATATCATCCGACAAGACTACTGCTATGTTGATTAAGGGTTCTTTGGTCCAAGTCGGCAGACAGCGATACGCTTTGGGTCGGGGCGCATGTGATGGGAACGACAGGTTAGATATCTGGGAGTGATATTGGACTGCAAGTTGAGCTTCATCCCCCATGTTAGGAATCTATGTGAGAGATCGAAGAAGTAGTGAATAGGCTGATAGTAGTGAAGGAGTGGGGCCTTTCCAGAGGAGTAGCAAGGATAATGTACCGCTCTGTAATGGTTCCGCAGATTGTATACTGTGCATCAGTTTGGGCCCGCTGGGTGCACCTCTCGGTGATAAAAAGACATTTGTTGGCAATGCAGGGGTCAATGTTGTCTATGGCTAATTCAGCAGAACGGTCTCCACGGAGGTCTTGCAGGTGCTTACAGGTTGCCTTCCGCTAGACTTGGAGGCGGTTAGAAGCAGGTATTTTTTGAGGAGAAGGAAAGCGGCCTGTTTTCATCATGTAGGGTTCCGTCTGTGCCTGAGAACGTGGAGGGACACCAGGGTTTGTGGCTGCGAGAGCAGGATAAGAAGAGGTTGGAGGAGAAGTTGATAGCGGAATGGGAATCGAGGTGGAGGATCTCCACGAACAGCAGGACCACGTTTTTGTTGCTGCCAGAGGCAGGTGCCGGCAGGCTATTGTTTCGAAGGTACTTTCATATGCCGTATGTCGGTTAGAAACAAGTCACGGATTTTTAAACGGCAAGTGGTATAGAATGGGTCTGGTTGACAATGGGAACTGCCGTTGTGGAATAGAAGAGACCATGGAGCACATTCTTTTGTTTTGCGGCATGTACGATGATCTGAGGCGCAAAATAGGCTTTCACCTCAGCTTGAGTAACGATTCTCTTCCTTGTTATTGGAGAATGGCCCGGCCTATGAGTCCTTAAGGGAGTTTGCGGTCGAGGCGTTTGAGCGCCGATTGTCGTGGGGCCTTGCAAGGCGGAGTTAGGGCAGGTTGGAGGGATTGCTTTGGGTGGGTTATTTTTATTTATTTATTTTATTTCATTCTTTTTTGGAGTTCTAAGTTTTCCACTTGTTTAATTGTTTGGGGAATTGCTGGGCCTTGTTAGGATAAACGTTATGGGATGTATGGTATGGGTTGGATATACGTTATGGGTATGTACGAGGCTTTGAGAAGATGTATTTATTGCGATTGTGTTCGTGTGGCTGCTGAAGTTATTATTCCTTTTATTTTTGCGGTTTTTTTGTTAGTGTTGTGTTTGTTGATGTCGTTGTTTCTCTTTGGATCTGCAGGTGTTGGGTGCTGCTACGGCTTTGTTGTTGTTTTGTTTGGATGCTTAGTTGTATCAGGTTCCTTTGGATAGCGTTTCCGCGCTGCATACTTGAGTTGGGCGAAGAAGGGCAAGAATTTTTCTTTCGCTCTTTTCTTTCTTCTCTTTCTGAAGTGGGTTCTCTTGGCGGGTGTGAGCGCAAGCTCAGGGACCGCCCGAATGGTTTGGAGGAAAAAAGTCGTTTACGAGAAAATGTCAAGAAACTCAAAAAACCTATTATATAAAGTTACACTTGCGGTAAGTCGAAGTTTCTTAAAATTAGGAATTCTAGTAATGCTTGTAATGTGTATTAATATTGTATACTTAGTAGAACCACTCATTGAATTGAAGTGCTAGAACCCCACATACTCCAAAAAAAATCAATTTTCCCGGACAAATATTTCAACTAATAGTGATAGGTATCTATTTATAGCTAGGAGTGATAGTATACGATCTTGGGAAAATAATCTTTGGAGATATTTCTGAACAAAATTGCAAAAACTGAAAAATAAAACAGTAATTCGGTAATGTGCCCCCCCCCTTAGGTTGATGGATTTTGGCTGAAACCTTCACATCAGGTGCGATTGGTAATATGTAAACGGAATACCAATTTTGAACTACTTGCGACTTTTCGTTTTTGAGATATTTTGTGATATATGTACATATATATAGAGCGAGAGAAAGTGAGAGACCATTCGCTAAAAACATGTTTTTTTATATCAGGATTTCAAAAAAAGGTATTTCCGGTGAAACTCAATTTCAATCGTACAATTTTGACGCATTTTTTCATCGTAGTATTTCCGTTATCGCAATATTCTCCGTAACTAGGAATAAGAGAAAGTAAAAAATAATCGATGTATATTTTTGTTGTAGATGTGTCTCTTTATAGCGGCTAGTTATTTTGTCATGTTCAAAAGTTGTGTTAGAAGTTAGAAATCCTTGGGGGCGTTTTAGAAAGAACCGCGAAAAAATGAACTAAAAAAAAAAAATCCAGTAAAATCGCATTTAAAGGATTTAGCTCCTTGATGAGGATGGTGAGCACCTAGAAAAAAAATACTGGGTGGTAGTACCTAGAAACAAAATACTAAATTTTGAGCGTCCTTTGACATATTACACACCCATAATACACAAACAGATTAACCACGAAAACCGTTTTTTCATATTCAGGGGGACCTCGAAACGTATATTTCTGTGGAAAAATCAATTTTAAAAATTTGACACGATCACAATACTTCCGCTGGGTAAGGGGAAGTAAAAAACAGCCATTCTAAACATAGATTTGAGTAGAGAGAATATTATTATTATTGCTTTATCATTAATAAAATAAAAGCAATAAAAAAACTGCCAATAAATAGATACAAAAGGAAATTATAATGGATTAACATGATTATAAGGGTCAAGTGTAAAATATAAAATTAATTTTTTCAACAATTTAGTAATCGCCCAGCCTCAGGCAGAGTTTTTAGCCGCGCCTTTCATACTACTTAACAATATTTTTGGGGGTATATGGATTTAAAATAATAGTGCTAACTCTAAAAAATAACATATCATTTGTGACAACGTATAATTTTTCATGGGCTTATATATATATATATATAGCTAAATGTAGCACATAAATCAAATTAATCAATTTAACTTTTATCCTGATGCAATTACTGTTATTTTAGTTTATTCATGGTCTCATTGAATTTCAATACAATAATTCTATATATTTTATATAATGCAAAAAATCTATTCGCCAATTATTTCTAAAAATAAATCTGGTGTGTAACACCAGAGTAAATGTGTGCTGTTATTATAATTTGCAGAAGATAGAAATAACCACTTTACTTCACTCGAACTAGAAGACATATAACTAGTTGTCAACGGGCCAATGGCCGGAGAAACCGGTATTAGGAATGAACAAAAAATGCAAATGCAACCGAACTGAACTAACCATCCTTGCAATATTTTATTATCTTAAATCTTAAATTTAAGTCTCCAAGTCTTAAATAAGTTCTTATACTCTTAAGTAGAATTATATTACAAATTGAAAAGTATATGACAATTTGATGATGTATTCTTTTACTAACCTGGAGCATAATGATTAACATACTTTTATTACTCTCCTTTTCTCATGTAAGAAGTATTGTAATCGCGTCAAATTTTCGATATCCAATTTTCACCGGAAATACACGATTTAAGGTCCACTGAGACCGAAAACGTGGTATTTAGAAAACTTGTATGTGTATGTAAAACTGCATAGCTCAAAAATGGAAAATTGCAGAAAGTTGATGAAGTTGCAAACCTGATATTCCGTTTAGATATCATCATAGGATCCGATAGTAAGTTAACTGTCAGAGTTCCTCAACCGGAACTACCACTTTACTGAATGGTTTTTAATATTATTGCGATTTTCACAAAAATAGCTCAAAACGATTTTCTTTAAACTTGGTATAACAACTATACATATTAAGGGCTACAACATTTATTTGTAACATTCTAAAAAAATTTAAATTATAAAAAAAGATTCCTACGATTTTCTTTAGACTTCATACGAGTATACTATCTATAAACATAATAAATACCAATCACTTATATTTGAAATTTTTCCCGGCAAAATTGAATTTTTGGTGGTTCTGGAAAACAAAAGCGTTATACAGGTGTTAGTGTAGTGGTTATAAGCTTGGACTTGTTAACTGGGAAGTCCCCAGTTCAAGTCTCGCTT
This sequence comes from Triatoma infestans, assembly GCA_011037195.1. Lineage (NCBI taxonomy): Eukaryota > Metazoa > Arthropoda > Insecta > Hemiptera > Reduviidae > Triatoma > Triatoma infestans. The sequence goes on from JAAEAF010010210.1 coordinate 42,804, forward strand.
ATAACTGCTAGATTTTTTTATATTCTTTTACAAAATGTTAATAAAGTATGTGCTTCACCCCTCTCCATGACACCTTATTTGTTAGTTAGGACGTTGAGCCAGCTTGAAAAAACAGGTGTTACTAACACGAGTGCAGAAAAAATTTAATATTTTACTCGTGGTGAAGTATTTTTACACTCTCATTCAATAGTTTTACCCTCGAGTGTAAAAAAAGCATTACTAAATGATTGATAAATAATTATTATGTATTTAGGGTGTTTGGTTGCTTTTACTGTTACTCAATTATTTAATTGTGAAGATGAAGTACTGATGCGAAATAAACTTTTAAATTTCTCACAAAAAAAACTAGGCAAACAAATTATGCAGATTTATACATGCCTTTTTTTCTTGAAATAAATAATATAAAAAAAAAAGGAAAAAATAAAGGGGAAAAATAATTGGACCAGGAAAAATCTAATTACTCGCTCTGTGTTTGTAAAGTGCGAAAAATTAACCTTTTCTTCGTCTGCCTTTTTACTAGGTTTTGTTTTTAATTGAAGGAGCAAAAATTACACTTGCTGCGCTGCTGTTGTAAATATGAGTTTTAGTTATGAATGTGACCACATACACAATCAACACATACACATATGATATGTAAAACAAAATGAGGAAACATATATGCACATGGAAAAAAAACAAAATAAAAAGAAAAAAAACAAAAAGAAAAAAAGAATGAAATAAAAGAAGAAAAGATCATATACGTATATAAAAGCATAGAACAATAGGGGCTCTTGCAGATAAGAAAGACAATGCTGCTCTCTGACATCTATTTGTGAAATCTGATCCAAGGATAGTGTATAATTTGTAAGTGGATTTCTGTAATTTCCTATTGCCACTTCTTCTATTCAACTGCCATAGAAATAGTTAATTTTTATTAGTTTATAAAAACTAGCTGTAAATAGCTAAGCGAAAGGTCTAGTTGTAATTTATGTATTTATGTGACAAGAGAGTAAAGTGTGCAACTTTTACACACTTAGTTCAGGAATGCCCATACGTGCGCACACGAGTGTGGCAGCTGAACGAGAAGTATAAAAGAACTTTACTCTCGCGTTAAATATTATCTTTTTTCTATAACAGTCTAAACTTGGGCGGTAAAGTAACTCTGAGAGAATGTTATCCATTGAAAAGGAGAAGGTTATAGAACATTAGGTTAAAGTTGAGCAAAATTATTTTGTTTTCTAATATTTAATTTGTTGTTATATTGATTTTAAAATAAATGCTTAATTTAAAAACTTTGACTTTACTTTAGTATTATCAATATATTTTAGTAATTACATCCAAACCTTAAAATTTGTTTAATTGAAATATGGCAATAAATCATTTTATTAAAAATCACAAGAGATTACAAATAAAACTGTAACCATTGATTTTATTGGAATAAACTATTGGAAAACTCATGTGGAATAAAACTGTTGCACAAAAAGAAAATTTTAGATTGTTCTGACAGAAAAGTTACGAGCAATGGAGATGGATTTTTTTAGACAGTATTTTAGATTTTTTAGATAGAAGATATTGGCTTCCTCGGTTAGACATTTTTTTTTTTTAAGTCTTGTAGAAGTCATACAAGAAATCACAGTCATCTGTTATAGGAAGGTAAGAGAGAAAGTATTAATTAACATGGCCGAAGGATAATTAAACGGCAGCTAAAGCAAAGATTACCTAGACCCTTGCCGTAGATAAGTTAGTGTGGTCGGTCAGAAGAGGCTGGCAAAAATAAATTATGGTTGAACAGCCTAAAATGACCCGACCCCGAAGTTCCGATACTGGTCTGCCGATACTGAAAAATAGGAAATACTAAACATACGTGAGGTTAATCTAAGGGCTAGATTCTGGATATGGAGTATCAGGAAATTTCTTATTTTATTCTAAGTGCTAGAAATTAAATCAGCTTAAACTGGATTTCAAATAAAATTGTCTTCTCTCGAATTCCCCCTTGAAAAGTTAAAAGTTTTACTCACTGACATTGTATACTAAGTCATTAGTTTTAAGAGAATAAGGAGACTGGACCCAGCGAATTTGGGCTGGCGCCAGGAATTTGTGATAGAGGGAGATGTTCTTCATGAGAAGGTACAAAAAGAGGATGAGGATGAACAGCATAAGAAATGATGAGTTGAGGAGTGAATGGTGGAAAAAATAATGAGGAGGAACCTGACATAGGATGGACATGTCAGAAGGATAGGAAAGAGGAATGGCCCAACCGAGTGAGGAATGGATGCTAGGACGTTTGTTCTACTTTTGATGCGGATGGAAAAATCTCGTGTGAACACAACCTTTCTCCTACTGTAATTAATTCAGTTCTATTTAAAAAAAAATTGCTGAGTTTAAACTTGCAACGTTTAGTTGGTCTTAATGTACATTATATATCTGCGTGGAGATTCTACTTGTTTATCTGAGAGCGCTCTCTATTTCAACTCATTAGCAACAATTTAAATTTTGGCAAACTTACAGTTGCATTCTAATTTTCAGGCAAACAGGAAAATTCTAATTTTCCGTGTTTCACATAAAAGTTGTCAAGTATTTATGTATGTGTAGATTTCGAAAATCTGACACAAATACAAAGTAAAGTAAGTAAGGGACAGCAAAAATCAATAGTTTCAAATTTGGCAAATCCATCTTCTAACTTAGAATTCTAATAAATAGTGGAAATGGGCGATTTATTAGGGGAAAAAAAAACACACTTTATGGAAAGCGCCTAACATTCGGAAAACGCAGCTAAAACCACTTTTCTCGGGAGAATATTTTTGAAAAAGAATGAAAGGTTTATTACTGTAAAGTATGACTATATTACTGAATAAGCATCAATGCCATTATAATGTGATTCCTGTGAATACTGAATCTTAAAATCTACAATACTATTCCTGGTTTAAAGAAAGTAAAAGGAAACAAATGGAAAATAAAAATTAAGGGGAAGTGAAAAATTGGAAAAAGCTTGTGAAAATATAAATGGGAAAAGAGGATTTAATAAAACTCAGGATCTCGGTGGAAGTCACGCACATGCAAAAAAAAAGGAACAACCATCCTGCGCGCCAAATGGGACTGACTGTGACACTTAAATCGATTAAACGGGGTAACTGACTTGTGTAAACTGTGCGTAGGACAAGTTAAAAAAAAAATACCATAAAAAAACTGGTATGAAACACTCACATGACTTTCTAGCTCCTGTAAATACAGTTGTATATAAAATGACAAACTTCTTTAAACTTCAAATTATACTCATTTGTCTTAACATAAATATGGCGGTGGGGGAAAAGTACACACCAACCTTGGCAGATATAGAAGTGATTATATGGTACTCCAATAGAGCGCACTGAACCATAATATTTGAAAATTTAACGCAAAAATTTCCGCACAACTATCTAAAAGCAATTTTATTGTTCGCAAAATGCTGCATATAGAAGTGATAGTTTTATATCCGTGAGTTGACATAACAAAATTAAAGGAAATCGCTACAGACATTTTCGAGAAATTTCCAAAAAAGTAAAAAACCAATTCATTTTCTTATTCTGTAAAGTTACACTTCCGGTTAATCGTTTTCTTCAAATTTCTAATTCTAGCAATGCTTCTAATGTATATTAATATCATGTAGAACCACATATTGTACTGAAGTAGTATTTTAGAGGGAAGCTTAACGTCACTGCTCCCATAGAATCTCACAAAAAAATCAATTTTCCAGGGAAAATGTTTCAAATAAAAACGATAGATATCATACATTGACAATAAAATAAATCCATTCAGTAAAGCGGTACTTCTGGCTGACTGTTGTTGACCAGAAGCAGCCAATCGCGAGCATGGACAAGAAAATAAGACCCACACATTACCCACAGCAAAGATGGCGGATTAAATGGCCCTGCTCCTATTCTACCATGATTTATGTCAAATGCGCCATTTGCATCCAAGGTGAAATGACCCTGAAGAAGCTCATTGCAATATGGGAGAAACGTTGTTTCTAGCAAACTCTCACTTCATCTCAACCCGGAAACTTAAACGTTTTTCAATGTTGAAAATGTTGACAAGATCCCCTGTCCCCCACAAAAAAATACTTCCTCCCAACAGTAATAAGTAATATAATAATAAATCAATTGAGCCATGTTCCATTGCCTTACTGTATTTATCAATGAACTTTGTTATCCCTGCAATAAAAACAGCTTCATTACCAGCTAAGGCAATTAGTAAGTCAATGATGTCAGGCATAATTACTATTAATGTACCATTTTCTCAAAGTATAGTAGCTTGACGTGATTACAAATATGTATGTATTGTCTTCTTCTTGTTCTGGAAACCACTGCCAGCTGTAGCGACCTATCTCCTTACACTCCCAATACTTCATCAAACCATAGAAGTAACTTATAGACATGAACGACTTCTGCACTTTACAATATAGGCGGACTCCGGGACAATATAGTCCTTAGTAAAGTTTTGTAACTTCCAAGTTAAACCAAAATGTTTATTAAGTTAAGTTGCTACCATCACTGGACATTATTCTAAACCACAAACTATAAAACCGAGAACTGTGTCCCCCCCCTTCGTTATAACCTACTTTTCCTTCTTCACTTCCTACTCCATCACCGTAATCATCAAGTTCTGTTTCGGTACGTTTCTTTTTCGAGATATTCTTTGATCATTCTTTGAGCAAAGAAAAGCAAGTTCCACACTTATCTCGTAAATCTAATTAAAGTATTCTTTGGATTACTTCCTTTGGAACTGGTACACTGACTTGTTTATTATACGATCCTGGGCTTTAGAGGGTGTTGGTGTTGGTGTTTTGTGTGTGTGTGTGTGTGTATGTTCGTTTTAATTGCGTTTTGTGTATGAACAACTCAATAAAAGAAAAGTAGCAGAGTTCAGATTACACAAGTACACCGTTTTCATTGTCTCCAAGTGATCGACTCGTTAAAGTTTCAACTTTTTGTGATTTTTCCTTTTTGAGCAATACTGTTTTCACACACAACACACACACACACACACACACACACCACACACACACACACCAATTTCTAAAACATTTTTCGGAATTGAGGGGACCTCGATATCCGGTGATAACTCGATATCGAAAATTTGACACGACCGCAATACTTCCCTAACAGTAAATAAGAGAAAGTAAAAATGAATAGTACAATATTAAAATTTTGTGCCAATTTTGATTCTATAACTAAATTTGATTGGGAAGGGAAGATATCTATACGCGAAAAAACAGCTGCAGAGAAACTGGGACGTCACAAAATTAATATATTACAGAAATGTTTGTCAACTAGAAATGGACATGAACTAAACACAGTTTATAAACAGATCATAAAATAAATCCTTCAAAGTATGTTTCATTTAATAAATATACATATAATATAATAATATAGACTGATAATAAGGTTAAGTTTATGTATGTAAATTTATGTACATATATGTACAAGGTGAGTCCATAAGTTCTGCTTTTTAGAACTAGCAATACAAAGTCGAAAGGTCAAACTTTAAACGAAACTGTCAGGCGAACACTTAAACAATTTTTACAAATGATCTCTTCGTCTTTACTTGGATTCTTCTTTACAGCTGTCTATATTAGTGACGTAACACAACTCTTTTTTTTGTTTGTTAATTTTTAACCTTACAGATAAAAACTTTTATACAAAACATAATGTAATCACTGATCGCTGTAACAAAACAAAAAACTGATGTGAAACACTCACACGTCTTTCCCTTACTGCAATTTCCACAGTTATAATTGACTAATTCTGTTCTAACGTATAATTTTCTTTAGACGTTTAGCTGCCTTCAATTTGCATGAATGGGAGAATCTAAACGTTATATTGGCGTAACCTCCCCCACCCGTAGACCGTCTTTAATGAATTTTCTCAGAAAAAGTTTCAAAACAATGGTGATAGGTGCCTGTATCTATAGTTACTATACCAAGCTTAATGAAATCTTCGGTGTTTTTATGGAGAAAATCGCAAAAAAACTGAAAAAAACTGCTCAGCAAGTCGCATTTCCGGTAAACCGACTTTTTTCCACAATCGGAACTGATTATTGGATGATAGAATCGTCTAGTAAATTAAAACAGCACTTTAGAAAGAAGCATAACCGCGCCACTCCCACAAAAACCATAGTTAAATAAATTTTCCCGGAGAATGTTTCAAATAAAACTTGTAGGTCTTTTTATGTGAAACTGCTGAAGCAAATTTAAAGAAAATTATTGTTGAAGTCGTTTTCGAGAAACTCGCCAAAGAAAACGGAAAGCCTGTTTAGTAAAATAGTACTTCTGCTTGACCGAATTTTCTTTCTTGTCAGGTTGTCAGGTTTTCCTTGGGAAACATAAACAAAAAAATATCAAATTTGAAATATTTGCGATTTTCCGTTTTGGGTTATGCTAGTTAAACACAGACACACACATACCCACAAATACTTCTAAAAACCACTTTTTCGTATCCAAGGTACCCCAAAACCTATATTTCCGGGGAAAACTCGATATCGAAAATTTGACCCGTTGCAATACTTCCTGTTACAGTAGTATAAAAGGAAGTAAAAATATAAAAACAAAACGCGAGAAAAAAAAAATCTCACACTCACACGAGTTTCTCCTACTGCCATTCATATCGGGCTAAAATGATCAATTCTCTTCAAACATAAATTTTTTATCAAATATCTAGTTTTGGCTCTAATAACTTCGGAAGTTGATGAGCCCGGAATATATATATATATATATATATATATGCATATATATTTAGTTGCCTTCGGTAATATAGAGCCATTTCAGCTCCTCCAGAAACCCCTGAAAATCCATTTTCTAGGAAAATTTCTTTTAAAAAAAAGTGATAATTCTACGATGCATTTAATTAGCATATTCAAAGACAGTAAGAGAATGTGAGAAAATATATATTTCAACAGTAAACCTATTAATTTGAAAAATATGACAAGATATCGCAAAACTTCACTGCAGTAAGAGAAAATAAAAAGACAAGAAGCCCAAATTAGCCTTACTGGTCACGTAGTAAACACATTCTTTGTCCCAGACATCCAGCGGAAAGACGGCAATTGATTTTAATGTCATATTTTGTCATACACTAATGGTTGAATACACTGATAGGTTTATAACCTATTATAAGAAGTGATTTTTGAATAATCTACAAACAAAACTTTAACCACAGAATATTGAACACGTCTCCTATTTTTTATTCTAATTATGCACACATATGCTGTTTAGTTTATTCATTCTGCTATTATTGTGCTAGAACATGATTCGTAGATGATTATTAAAGAAACTAGTAATGTTAAAAAAATAACATAAAACAAAATGTCATTCTCTTATAAAACTTTCTCTAATTCTATTCTGTAGATAAATGTATAAAGAGAATTGTGGTTTTGGGGAAGTAGCAGTTCTTGGCCTACATAAAGACTGTCATATGGGCATATGGCACCTACAATATAAGAACATACTAATAATAGGACATATAATAGGACAGTACTAATAAGGACTTATAATAGGACAGTATGCCACAAGTGGAAATGGTGGGCATTGAAAGGAAGGGCATCCGATTTTTTTGTAGTTCTTATTTTTTTTAAATACCTTACATCTTTTTTTTATTGTTATTATTTGAAATGACTGTTATGCTCAGCATGTTCGTTCTAAAACATCATCTGAAATAATTGCTTTTTTAATCAGGAAATTATATGACTCATTTCCTTCCTTAGTAAAAAGATTTAAAATATTTCTGCCGGTATTATATTTCTATTGGGTGATCTATCCTTCTCCTTCCTAAAGATTCCCACATCATCTGGAAAGCCGTTCATCGATGAAAATAGTTTCTGCAGTATGAAAACACAAGTGAATTGAAATATCTTCAACGATAGATACCATGTGAATGTGACCAAAAAGGGTTTAGCAAATCTACTTGTCCAGAAGAATCATAAGTTATTCTTGAAGAAAGTGGTGAAAATGAGCACATCTGAATGTCTGAGTAACCAATCTGAAAAGCGAGTGGAAACTGCAAGATGAACTGTCTCCTGAAGACCCTCTAATGTAAAATTGTACTCGTCTAAATGCCGAACTTGAGATTTCATATTAAACGACCGAACATGTGAACTAGTGCTTGAAGTTTCAATTTCCTGGATTGATGTAAGCTAAGGAACTTTTGGAAGAAAAGATCTGAGGTTCTGGCATTAATGTGAACAAAATCATTCTTCTTATGCGAATAGGTTTCCTTACAAGGCAATGCAGACTCAGATGGCACCTGTAGAAGCTGAGCATAGAATACTTTGCCACCTGCAGGTTCTATGGAAAGTAGGTGGACCTTTTATCGGGGAAGGTGACTTCTGCGATATTTTCGTCAAGATTTAAGGATTTAAGAGGCCGGATAAACACCGACTATCGGAGAATGATATACCTTTCTTAGGACGTTTCCAGGTCTGAAATTCCTAATAAAATTAGACCTAAAAGGGGAACTTTAAATGTTGGAGAGTTTAAACTTTTAAATAGAGCTTTGCTTTGCCAATGATTTGAGAAGGAAGTTTAACACCTATACAAACAAAACCAAATGTGCACAACCTTTATTTATCTGTGCAGATTCATAGATTTTATATGTTTATAAGTTCATGAAAAATAATAAATAAATAAACTTTCAATGATTAATAGAAACTTTATTAACTCGTGATAAAAGGTCATTTTTCAAACCAATTATTTCATCTCATATAAAAAAAAATAAAATAAAAATGGGATGAGAATGCAATTAGTTACGAAACAAATAATTGGTTTGAAGAGTTTTCATCGCTTTCGCATTAGTGCGGGAACATTAAAGCGATTTAACGCTCGTTAAGATAGCTGGAGAGGAAGAGAGTTGAAGAGATTGTGAGAAAGAGAGGAAGAATCCAGGCCATGTGAGAAAGGGAAAACAATACTGGACTTTTTGTACTGAGTGTATGTGGTGCGTGCGTTTGTGTGTGTGGGAGAGGAAGAGTGTGAGAGTGACAAAGAGTGTCAGAGTGAGTCCATTCGGTCTTTTATATATATATATCAAAATAACAAGGCACGTTTCAAGAGAAATATAACTTTGTTGCGATTATTAACGATTTTTTTTGTTTGTTTTTTTACTTCTCTTACTCCAGAAAGTATCCCGCATTTTCTAAATCGAGTCTAATGATTTTGCTTAAATTTGCTTATATTTACACACACAAAAACCTAACACTTTTATTTGAAACTTTCTTCAGGGCAAATTGATTTTTAGGAGGGGTTCTGGTAGGACAGCAACATTAAGCTTTCCTCTAAAGCACCACTTCAGTATGATCCTGCCAAGTATATAATATTAATATATATAAGAAGCATTGCTGGAATGCCAAATTTGAAGAAAATCGATTAATCGGAAGGGCGATTTTTCTGACCAATTTTGATATTTTTGGAATATCCTCGAAAAGACCTATGCTATTTTCTTGGTTAAACTTGAAATAACACTCAATGACTTATTCTGTACAATTGCACCTCCGGTTAACCGATTTTCTTCAAATCTGGAATTGCATCAATACTTTTAATGTATATTAATATTAAGTAAGTGGCAAAAACAATATATTATACTGATGTAGTACTTTAAAGGGAAGCATGACGCTATGTTCCTGGAGACCCCCACAACATCAATTTTTCCGGAAATTGTTTCAAAAAAGTGAAAGGTATTTATGTGTGTGTAGTCAGTATATACGAAGTTTAAAGATAATCGTTCGAAGCAGTTTTTGAGAAAATTACGAAAAACTGGGGGAAAAAAAAATTCAGAAAGTTGCACTTTCGAACGGATTTTGCCCGAAATCTTCGTGCCTAATGTGGTGGTAATATCGAGAAGGAATACCAAATCTGAGCTTCCTGTGACTTTACATTTTTGAGATATTCCGTAAATACACATACCACACACAGCGATCGTTCGCTAAAAGCATTTGTATCGTATAGTGCGGACTCCAAAACATGTATTTCCGGTTAAAACTCAATTTTGAAAATCAATCTTGCTTAATCGCAATCCTTCCTGTTACTCGGCAGTAAGAACCCGTACTGTACAATGTACCCTCAGCATGGCGGTCTACAATCAACAGAATAAAGTAATAAATTAAGAACTAATATAAATAGATAAAGAGAAGCTGGTTTTTTGTGTTTTGTTTTTATTAACTGCCTTCGGGACATTGAAACATAATATGATATTAAAATAAGAGAATGAAATTTTAAAACTCTCCATATAAGAGAGAGATAATAAAGTTCAAAGTTGAACAAAAATAGCAGGAAGTTACAAATCTGATGTTAACAAGTATTTTTTTATTAAATAATAATCATCAAAATAATAATAATAATAATAATAATAATCATAATAAAAATCAAAATAAAAATTAATGGCATCCCCGTTCGATAAAAGATGCAATTCATAACTATTCATTATATACATAAACGACTTAGTAAATAACTTTTGCTGGAAAAATTAATTAGCAAAGTTTGAAGTGTCACCTTCAACAGGTATACTTCTGCAAAGCAACTTGAAGCCAGAAAACAGCTAAGTGACTTGTTGATTAAATCTAAAACCAAGTGTTTATGTGTCCCTTTATACACTTGGTATGAGTTAATAGATTACACCCATAGGGCTTGTTCAGTGCAAAATCTAACTTAACTGACAATTAATTCAAATTTAATTTTACTTGAGTAATTAATTAATTTAAATTTTTAATATTAATTATACAAATATTTTATTAGGTTTTTTTTTCTCCAAAATATTGTGATATTTTTAATTTTTACTTTCTATAACTTCAGTAGTTTGTCGATATTTAGTTTCTCATTGAAACGGCATGTTTCTTGTTTTGTTTCTCCACTCAATAATAAAAGGTGATTATTATCATTAATTTTAAATAGTATTTAGGGGACGGAAACAGCAAGTTTCCCACCAAGGAACATTCTGAGAAATACATGAGACAAATTCGCGCGGAATGGAGAAAAAAAACTAAAAATTGTTTTATATTCTTATGAGTCAAACAGGAAATTCCCGGCGAATTATTTAGCACCAGATATTCATGATAAAAGAGTAGATGGTAGACCGCCGGAAATTAACACACCTTGTTAGTAAAATAAACTTACTAAATATACACATATATATTAAAGGAATGCTGATTATTAAGAGTCTACAAAGCATTGAAATGTTTTGTAGTTACATTTTGTAGAAAGTAGAGCGCTCCAGTTGTCTACTATTA
>JAAEAF010010211.1:0-10730 GCA_011037195.1 Triatoma infestans
TAGAAATTCATTAAAATACACGAAGCCACAATTACTTCACGCTTGTTTACTTACTCAGGCTAAACAAATATTAGGCATCCAGAGAAGAATCACAGGCATCTCGACGATATTTTTGGATTTTGATGTAAAATTCTATTTTCGTCATTGTGTTATTAAGCTCTTAACTTTGCGACTGTAATGCCGCTACCACCTGCCTTTTCACTTTATTATACTTAAATATTCAGTGTTTCTAGCATGTTGGTTTCTAGCATCAATTCAATCTCGTCAGCTGCTCGTCTAATATATTCGGCGAAGCTGATGGTAGTTTGAAACGTCATCCCAAGATATTTGGCGGCTGGCTTTGAAAATATAGATTCTTGGACGACTCGCTACTAGAAGGTAAGCCAAGTAGCCACATGGTACATACAATCTGTTTTAGTAGAAATTTGAAAACCTATAAAAGCAGGTCATTTTGGATTAGAGTGCATGTATCTAAATGTATTTGTGGTTAAAACGCAATTTAACACAATCGCAATACTTCCACTTACTAGGAGTAAAAGAAAATAAAAATTGCCCATTAGAACTATAATAATTGCAGTAAAACGTAGTTATGTTATTGTTTCATACCATATTTTTGCACATGGTAAATCCTCATTCCCTGAGGATTCCTTTATTTCAAAATTATTATTCTTCTTACGCAGAAACTTCTGTAATGATGGTTATTAAATTTTAGCCGAATTACACTATCAATTGATAATTATTATACTTTTTTACAGGTAGTGCGAGAGCGGTTGCTAACGGGAGTTCTTTGTATTCTTTAATATCAAAATAAATGATTATTTTAACTAGTGCGTTAAAAAAAAAATAGTCCACGGATATTCCAAATTTCGCGCGAATAGTAATGCGTTCTACAATTTTGCGATTATAATATTTTAAACTGTGTCATGTGTCCAGTGTAATGAAGTGAAAGAAGCAAGGACATCGAAGGATATGTACTGCAAGAGATTGTTACTATGTCCAACCTAACAGCTTAAGGTAGTCTGGGGAATTATGTGGTCCATGTTTATGTGTCTCTGATTCTTTCTCCGTAATAGTATTGGTAGAAAAAAAATCTTAAATGACATGAACTCGGTTAAAATAACTTAAAATATATTATAATCATTAAATTATGAAACAAGTCCATGAACTGTTTGCTACATAAATTCTATATTACGTAGTGCTTGTTAGGAGATTGATATTTGATACTAATGAAAATGTGATGCATTACTCATGTTCCTTTTTATATTATGTTTAGCAAAAATCTTCACTCTAGGAAAATTCCTAACTTTTCAGATTTAACTTTCCATTCCAAATAGTTTCCCCAATAAAATCGTCAAATACGTAAATAAGGTTTTACATAAATTATGACAACGATGATATGTTGCATGATACTGTTATGAATTTAATAATTGGAATTATAATTATTTAATTAAACATTTATATGGCCACTATTAATATCCTTCTTCGGAACTTCCAGTCCAGGTAGAGCAGAGTCGGTAAGTGACTTCTTAACATGTTTATTATTGCAGGTTGCATTTGTGTAGATATATGTGAATTTCCCCTACAAAAGAAAAAAAAAGTCTGGTGTGAAACACGCACACAACTTTCTCTTACTCAAGTTTTCGGAATAGTACCTAATTGACCAATTTTATAGTTTGTGTAGCAAGTTTGATGAAATTCTTTAGCGCTTGTCGAAAACGAAATAAAATGTTCATTAAAAGCGCACTTGCGGTTTACTAATTTTCTTCAGTAAAAACGCACTTCCGGTCATCCGATTTTTTTTAAATCTCAGAATTTCAACAGCACATTTCATTCTAATTAATATTATTTAGATGATAGAATTGTATAGTAAACTGAAAAAGCACCTTAGAGGAAATCCTAACACAACCCTTCTCCCGAAAGTGGCCTTCAATGAATTTTTCAAGAGAAATTTTTTAAATAAAAGTGGTAGATTTTTGTATGTGTAGTTGATATAATAAGTATGAAGAAAATCGTCGAAACTGCAAGAAAATTGGAAAATACCAAAAAAGTGAATAATATTTTTTAGTGTTTTAAAGTGTGTGTTTTAAAGTAAAAGTGTTGTAGGTTACTGACCTATCCTGTTCATTTTTTTATTTTAGAGGTAGGTATAGTTGAATTCACTTTTGTTTGTATTATGTTAATCTTGTAATGCTTTTGTCAACTTTAATGCTCGTTTCATGTTTTGGTACGTTTTGAAGCAGAGTTTCTCTATTGGATTTAATTAACATAAATTAATATTTGTTTTAGCCTATTCTAGTCAGTGAGGTGCAGTATTGTTGGTCAGCTTCGGAATTCAAGTGTTGAAAGTAAAAAAGTTATGGATTTCAAGAGTAATTAGTATTTCATTTCACGTGTCATAAGTATTATTTTTTTTCTTTGTGGGTATCAAATGTCAAAAATTCGCAGAAATTCCCGTTGGGATAAAGACGTATAATGTATTCAAGAAAGGTGAAACAACTTGTAACGTAAATACACCAAATTATATAGGTGGCTTTTGCTGGATGGACTATAAAGACACGAGAAGCCTGCCAAATTCAATTATTACTAGTGAAGCCGATGATTACTCATTTCATGATAATTTTAAGACCATTAATATAACAGTCGCAATGTATTACTATGTCACTATCTTTGGCCAGGGGCAGATGTGGAAGCTGTATTAGACGATTTTACATGGCAAGAACGACCAACGGTAGATCTGGCCGAATACTGTACAATTTTACATTATTATTCGATAATGATTTAATGAAAAAATTGTACAGTGGTCAAATTCCCGCGCTGAAATATTGCTAATTACGACGTATGTTTCCAATAATTCAAATTTGAAAAAGTGGAAGGACGTCATAGTCGACGAAATGAAGTTTTCAGTACTGGAATGATAGTTTTTAGGAAGCTATTAAAATACACTTAGCCGCTACTAATTCAGGCATGTTCACCTGTGCAGGCTAAAAAGAAAAAAATGAGGCAGCCAGCGGATAATCACAGGCGTCTCGGCATTATTTTTGGATATTGATGTTAAATTCTATTGCCGCCGAGGTATTATAAAGCTCTAAAATTAGCGGCGTGTTTTCGGTAGCTCCTTCCTTTTCACTTTATCATTTTTATTATACCCTAATATTCAGTGTTTCTAGCATGTTGGTTTCTAGCATCATTTCAGCTTCGTCAGCTGCTCGTGTATTATGTTCGGCGAAGCACATCTTAGTTTAAAACGTCATCCCAAGATATTTAGCGGCTGGCTTTGAAAATATAGTTTCTTGGACGACTCGCCACTAGAAGGTAAGCCAAGGCTACATGATACATACTGTTTTGATAGCATTAGTGATGCTGCGGTTACACTTATTCCGTAATATGTTGGGTTTAGCGGACGTCGCATTAGAATGGCTGGCGACGACGATCACGTGCGGGCTGGGGCACGTGATTCCCGGGGTGGGGAAACCTATGAACGCATGTCTTTTCGGATTAGAGCGCATGCTTCTTAATTACTAGTTATGGTAATCAATTTGATAATATATTCTAAGTTTAGGATGTAATTACTATAGAAATTCATTAAAATACACGAAGCCACAATTACTTCACGTTTGTTTGCCTGCTCAGGCTAAAGAAATGTTAGGCATCCAGCGGAGAATCACAGGCGTCTCGACGATATTTTTGGATTTTGATGTAAAATTCTATTTTAGTCGAAGTGTTATAAAGCTCTAAAATTTGCGTCTGTGTAGCCGCTACCGCCTGCCTTTACACTTTATTATTTTTATTGTACTCAAATATTCAGTGTTTCTAGCATGTTGGTTTCTAGCATCAATTCAGTATCGTCAGCTGCTCGTTGGGCGAAGCTCATCTTAGTTTGAAACGTCATCCCAAGATATTTAGCGACTGGCTTTGAAAATATAGTTTCTTGGACGACTCGCAACTAGAAGGTAAGCCAAGGCTACATAATACAATCTGTTTTCATGGAAATTTGAAAAGCTATAAAAGCAGGTGATTTTGGATTAGAGTGCATATTTCTAAATGTATTTCTGGTAAAAACGCAATTTAATACAACCGCAATACTTCCACTTACTAGGAGTAAAAGAAAATAAAAATTGCCCATTAGAACTATAATAATTGCAGTAAAACCGTAGTTATGTTGTTGTTTCATACCATAATTTTGCACATGGTAAATCCTCATTCTCTGAGGATTCCTTTAAATCAAAATTATAATTCTTCTTAAGCAGAAACTAAATTTCTGCAATGATGGTTATTAAATTTTACCCGAATCACACTATTAATTGATTATTATAATACTGTTTTACAGGTATGCGAGAGCGGTTGCTAACGGGAGTGCTTTGTATACTTTTTTATAAAAATAAATGATTATTTTAACTAGTGCGTTAAAAAAAAATTAGTCTACGGATAGTCCAAATTTCGCGCAGAATAGTAATGCGTTCTAGAATTTTGCGATTATAATATTTTAAACTGTGTCTTGGGTCCAGTGTAATGAAGTGAAAGAAGCAAGGACATGGAAGGATATGTAACTGCAAGAGATTGTTACATATTCCAACCTACAGCATTAAAGGTAGGCTGGGGAATTATAGTGGTCCATGTTTATGTTGTCTCTGGATTCTCCGTAATAGTATTGGTATAAAAATCTTAGAATGAAATGAACTCGGTTTAAATAAATTCAAAATAATTATAATTCATTCAAATTATGTCACGTCGCATGAATGTTTGCTCCATAAATTCTATATTACTTAATGCTTGTTAGAGATTCAATATTTGATACTAATGAAAATGTGATGTATTATCAATTCCTTGTGATATTATGTTTAGCAAAAATTTTCACTCTGGGAAATTCTTAGACTTTTCAGAATTTACTTTTCCATTCCAAATAGTTTCCTTAATAAAATGGTCAAATACTTGAATAAGGTTCTATATAATTTATGACAACAATGATATCTTGCACGACACTGTTATGAATTTAATAATTGGAATTATAATTATTTAATTAAACATTTATATGGCCACTATTAATATCCATCTTCGGAACTTCCAGTCCAGGTAGAGCAGAGTCGGTAAGTGAATTTTTATCATGTTTATTATTGGAGGTTGCATTTGTGTAGATGTATGTGAATTTCCCCTACAAAAGAAAGTAAAAAAGGTCTGGTGTGAAACACGCACACAACTTTCTCTTACTCCAGTTTTCAGAATTGCACCTAATTGACCAGTTTTTTATTTGGTGTACCAAGTTTGGTGAAATTCCTTGGCGTTTGTCGAAAACGAAGAAAATGTTCAGTAAAAGCGCACTTGTGGTTTGCTAATTTTCTTCAGTAAAAACGCACTTCTGGTCATCCGATTTTTTTAAAACTCAGAATTTCAACAACACATTTCATTCTAATTAATATTATTTAGATAATAGAATTATGTAGTAAAGTGAAAACGCACCTTAGAGGAAATCCTAACCCCACCCTTCTGACAAAAGTGCACTTCAATGGATTTTTCAAGTGAAATTATTTAAATAAAAGTGGTAGATCTTTATAAAAAGTGTAGTTGATATATGAAGTTTGAAGAAAATCGTCGAAACTGCAAGAAAATTGAAAATACCAAAAGCTGAATAATATTCTAGTGTTTTAAAATAAAAATGTATACCATTGTATAGGTTACTGACCTAGCCTGTTAATTTATTTTATTTTTGAGATAGGTATAGTTGAATTCACTTTTGTTTATATTATGTTAATCTTGTATTGCTTTTGTCAACTTTATTGCCTATTTTATGTTTTAGTATGTACCGGAGTTTTTCTATTGGTTTTAATTAACATAAATTAATATTTGTTTTAGGCTATTCTAGTCAATGAGGTACAGTATTGTTGGTCAACTTCGGAATGTCAGTTTCAGCAAGTGTTGAAAATAAAAAAGTTATCGATTTCAAGAATATTTAGTATTTCATTTCACGTGTCATTAGAATTATTTTTTTCTTTGTGGGTATCAAATGTCAAAAATTCGCAGAATTTCCGGCTGAGAAAAAGACCTATAATATATTCGAATAAACTTGTAAATACACGAAATTATATAGGTGGCTATTGCTTGATGGACTATGAAGACACGTGAAGCTTGGCAAATTCAATTATTACTAGTGAATCGGATGATTCGTCATTTCATGACAGTTAATATAAGAGTAGCAAAGAATTACTAAGTCACTCATTTTGGCCAGGGGCAGATGTGGATGCTATGTTAGACGCTTTTACATGGCAATAAGGATGAAAAGTAGATCTGGCGGCATACAGTATAATTTTTCAAAGCTTTTACATTATTATTCGATAATGATTTAAAAGAAAAAATCGTACAATGGTCAAATTCCCGCGCTGTAATGTTACTAATTACGACATTTGTTTCCAATAATTCAAATTTGAAAAAGTGGAAGGACGTCTAGTGGAGGAAATGAAGTTTTCAGTACTGGAATGTAAGTTTTTAAGAATCTATTAAAATACACTTAGCCGCAACTAATTCAGGCTCGTTCACCTGTGTAGGCTAAAAAAAAAATGAGGCAGCCAGGGGATAATCACAGGCGTCTCGGCGTTATTTTTGGATCTTGATGTGAAATTCGATTTCCGCCGAGGTATTATAAAGCTCTAAAATTAGCGGCGTGTTTTCGGTACCTCTTTCCTTTTCACTTTATCATATTTATTATACCCTAATATTCAGTCTTTTTAGCATGTTGGTTTCTAGCATTATTTCAGTTTCGTCAGCTGCTCGCCTAATATGGTCGACGAAGCTTATCTCAGTTTGAAACATCATTCCTAGATATTTAGCGGCTGACATTGTAAATGCGGTTTCATCGCCGGCTGGCAACTTGAAGGTAAGCCATGGCTACATGATAAAAACTGTTTTCGGAGCATTAATGATGCTACAGTTACACTTATGCCGTCATATGTTGGGTTTAACGGACGTCGCATTAGATTGGCTGGCGACGACGATCACGTGCGGGCTGGGGCACGTGCTTCCCGGGGTGGGGAAACCTATGAACGCATGTCTTTTCGGATTAGAGCGCTTGCTTCTTAATTACTAGTTATGGCAATCAATTTGATACTATATTCTAAGTTTAGGATGAGATAACAATAGAAATTCATTAAAATATACGAAGCCACAATTACGTCACGTTTGTTTAGGCTAAACTCAGGCTAAAAAATATTACGCATCCAACGGAGAATCACAGGCGTCTCGACGATATTTTTGGATTTTGATGTAAAATTCTATTTTAGTCGAAGTGATATAAAGCTCTAAAATTTGCGTCTGTGTAGCCGCTACCGCCTGCCTTTACACTTTATTATTTTTATTGTACTCAAATATTCAGTGTTTCTAGCATGTTGGTTTCTAGCATCAATTCAGTATCGTCAGCTGCTCGTTGGGCGAAGCTCATCTTAGTTTGAAACGTCATCCCAAGATATTTAGCGGCTGGCTTTGAAAATATAGTTTCTTGGACGACTCGCAGCTAGAAGGTAAGCCAAGGCTACATGATACAATCTGTTTTCATAGATGTTTGAAAACCTATAAAAGCAGGTGATTTTGGATTAGAGTGCATGTTTCTAAATGTATTTCTGGTAAAAACGCAATTTAACATTATCGCAATACTACCATATACTAGGCGTAAAACAAATAAAAAATTGCCCATTAGAACTATAATAATTGCAGTAAAACCGCAGTTATTTTATTGTTCCATACCATAATTTTGCACATGGTGAATCCTCATACCCTGGGGATTCCTTTATTTAAAAATTATTATTCTTCTGAGGCAGAAACTTCTGCAATGATGGTTATTAAATTTTAGCCGAATTACACTATTAATTGATTATTATTATACTTTTTTACAGGTATTGCGAGAGCGGATGCTAACCGGAGTGCTTTGTATTCTTTATTATAAAAAAAAAAGATTATTTTAACTAGTGCGTTAAAAAAAAATTAGTGCACGGTTATTCCAAATTTCGCGGAGAATAGTAATGCGTTCTACAATTTTGCGATTATAATATTTTAAACTGTGTCTTGTGTCCAGTGTAATGAAGTGAAAGAAGCAAGGACATCGAAGGATATGTAACTTCAAGAGATTGTTACAATTCCAACCTACAGCATTAAAGGTAGGCTGGGGAATTATAGTGGTCCATGTTTATGTTGTCTCTGGATTCTCCATAATAGTATTGGTATAAAAATCTTAGAATGAAATGAACTCGGTTTAAATAAATTCAAAATAATTATAATTCATTAAAATTATGTCAAGTCCCATGAATGTTTGCTACATAAATTCTATATTCTTAGTGCTTGTTAGAGATTGAATATATGATACTAATGAAAATTGTGATGTATTACTGATTCCTTGTGATATTATGTTTAGCAAAAATCTTCACTCTGGAAAATTCTTAGACTTTTCAGAATTTACTTTTCCATTCCAAATAGTTTCCCCAATAAAATCGTCAAATACGTAAATAAGGTTTTACATAAATTATGACAACGATGATATGTTGCATGATACTGTTATGAATTTAATAATTGGAATTATAATTATTTAATTAAACATTTATATGGCCACTATTAATATCCTTCTTCGGAACTTCCAGTCCAGGTAGAGCAGAGTCGGTAAGTGAATTTTTAACATGTTTATTATTGGAGCTTGCATTTGTGTAGATGTATGTCAATTTCCCCTACAAAAGAAAGTAAAAAAGGTCTGGTGTGAAACACGCACACAACTTTCTCTTAGTCCAGTTTTCAGAATTGTACCTAATTGATCAGTTTTTTATTTGGTGTACCAAGTTTGGTGAAATTCCTTGGCGTTTGTCGAAAACGAAAAAAATGTTCAGTAAAAGCGCACTTGTGGTTTACTAATTTTCTTCAGTAAAAACGCACTTCTGGTCATCCGATTTTTTTAAAACTCAGAATTTCAACAACACATTTCATTCTAATTAATATTATTTAGATAATAGAATTATATAGTAAAGTGAAAACGCAACTTAGAGGAAATCCTAACCCCACCCTTCTGACAAAAGTGCACTTCAATGGATTTTTCAAGTGAAATTATTTAAATAAAAGTGGTAGATCTTTATAAAAAGTGTAGTTGATATATGAAGTTTGAAGAAAATCGTCGAAACTGCAAGAAAATTGGAAAATACCAAAAGCTGAATAATATTCTAGTGTTTTAAAATAAAAATGTATACCATTGTATAGGTTACTGACCTAGCCTGTTAATTTATTTTATTTTTGAGGTAGGTATAGTTGAATTCACTTTTGTTTATATTATGTTAATCTTGTATTGCTTTTGTCAACTTTATTGCCTATTTTATGTTTTAGTATGTACCGGAGTTTTTCTATTGGTTTTAATTAACATAAATTAATATTTGTTTTAGGCTATTCTAGTCAATGAGGTACAGTATTGTTGGTCAACTTCGGAATGTCAGTTTCGGCAAGTGTTGAAAGTAAAAAAGTTATCGATTTCAAGAATATTTAGTATTTCATTTCACGTGTCAGTAGAATTATTTTTTTCTTTGTGGGTTTCAAATGTCAAAAATTCGCAGAATTTCCGGTTGAGAAAAAGACGTATAATATATTCGAATAAAGTTGTAAATACACGAAATTATATAGGTGGCTATTGCTTGATGGACTATGAAGACACGTGAAGCTTGGCAAATTCAATTATTACTAGTGAATCGGATGATTCGTCATTTCATGACAGTTAATATAAGAGTAGCAAATTACTAAGTCACGCATTTTGGCCAGGGGCAGATGTGGATGCTATGTTAGACGCTTTTACATGGCAATAAGGATGAAAAGTAGATCTGGCGGCATACAGTATAATTTTTCGAAGCTTTTACATTACATTATTATTCGATAATGATTTAATAGAAAAAATTGTACAATGGTCAAATTCCCGCGCTGAAATGTTACTAATTACGACATATGTTTCCAATAATTCAAATTTGAAAAAGTGGAAGGACGTCATAGTGGACGAAATGAAGTTTTCAGTACTGGAATGTAAGTTTTTAAGAATCTATTAAAATACACTTAGCCGCAACTAATTCACTTAGCTCGTTCACCTGTGCAGGCTAAAAAAAAATGAGGCAGCCAGGGGATAATCACAGGCGTCTCGGCGTTATTTTTGGATCTTGATGTGAAATTCGATTTCCGTCGAGGTATTATGAAGCTCTAAAATTAGCGGCGTGTTTTCGGTACCTCTTTCCTTTTCACTTTATCATATTTATTATACCCTAATATTCAGTCTTTTTAGCATGTTGGTTTCTAGCATTATTTCAGTTTCGTCAGCTGCTCGCCTAATATGGTCGGCGAAGCTTATCTCAGTTTGAAACATCATTCCTAGATATTTAGCGGCTGACATTGTAAATGCGGTTTCATCGCCGGCTGGCAACTTGAAGGTAAGCCATGGCTACATGATAAAAACTGTTTTCGGAGCATTAATGATGCTACAGTTAGACTTATTCCGTCATATGTTGGGTTTAACGGACGTCGCATTAGATTGGCTGGCGACGACGATCACGTGCGGGCTGGGGCACGTGCTTCCCGGGGTGGGGAAACCTATGAACGCATGTCTTTTCGGATTAGAGCGCTTGCTTCTTAATTACTAGTTATGGTAATCAATTTGATACTATATTCTAAATTTAGGATGTAATTACAATAGAAATTCATTAAATTACACGAAGCCACAATTACTTCACGTTTGTTTA
>JAAEAF010010212.1:0-25980 GCA_011037195.1 Triatoma infestans
TTCCGGGAAAACTCGATATCGAAAATTTGACACGATTACAATACTTCCTCTTACTAGGAGTAAGAGAAAGTAATAAAAATGTGAACATAACATTTGTTGAAGTATTTGCGCTCTAGTTTATGAAGGTGTTAATGTTATTTGATTTTATTGCCGCCTTACACCTGAAATCGATGCTTGAAAGTTGCGATTTTCTTTTACCCCCCCCCCTTACTACTGTATTGAAAACTACTAAAAAAAAAAAAGTCCCAATGATAGATATTTGCCTTTACTCTAGATAAATATCATTTTATTAAGATACAGTGTGATATTGTAATATACTTAAGTTTACTAAGAGATAATATATTTATTTAGAAAGCAGTGGTGCTTTCTTGATTATTCTTAATACTTCTATCTCTAACTCAAACATTCATACAAGCCCTTTTACAAAACCGCTCGTGCTACTACAAATACACAACACACCAACACATTATAAGCGGTTGTTACGTTGCCGTTAATTTCACTTCAATATTTCAAACCATGCTCGAGATATTCAATCGCAAATATTAAACTTTCGTCGTTTTTTTCCCTATTTCTTTGTTTCATAAACTGAAATTATAAGCGGATTTACTTATTACTGGAGTTGTTGGTTCCCTGATATAATTTTTTTCTTTGAGGTATCCACAAAGAAAAAATTCAAGAAGGGTTTATATCTGTCAATCTGGCGAGGAGAAAAGTGAATGAGATGTTTAGTTGCCTCTGGATCGGGAGACAGAGACACCGGTATGTTGGCCTTCCAGATCCGCAGATTTAACCCCTCTTGAATTTTTTCTTTAGGGATATATTCAAAGAAAAAAATTATGTCAGGGAACCAACAGCTCCAGAAGAACTTAGAGAAGACCTTAACCTGCTAGCTATTCCGGCAGACAAGATACGGTTAGCAACTTCATCTGTTGGGTAGCGGCTGCTCTTGTGCCGGTTAAAAGCTGAGGAGGCATTTATAAATGTTTTTTTTTTTTTTTATAGATTTTTGTAAATAAACTGGAATATTGTTTTGTTTTAATGATGTTTTACCTGATTTTGAAGTCCCTTATGGTTCTAAAATAGGTTTTAAGTGTTGCCATCATTTAAACTCTCTTATTTATTAGAAATCAATAAGAATATCCGCTTTTAATTTTAGTTTATTAAACAGAAAAATAGGAAAAAAACGATGAAAATTTAATCTTTATGATTGAATATCTCAGCAACGGGTTTAAAATATTGAAATGAAATTAACGGCATTATTATTCATTTTTACTTTCTCTTACTCCTAGTAAGAGGAAGTATTGTTCGTGTCAACTTTTTTCGATATCGAGTTTTTCAGCCGGAAATATCCTGTTTTGACGTCCCCTGAGTCCAAAAAAGTTGGTTTTTATCGATGGATCTGTGTGTGTGGTTGTGTGTTGTGTGTCTGTGTGGGTGTCTCGTTTGTGTGTCGTGTGTGGTGTCTGTGTGTGTGTGTGTGTGTGTGTGTGTGGTATGTGAACAGCATAGCTCAAAAACGAAAAATCGTAGAAAGTTCAAACTTGATATTACGTTTAGGTATCACCATGGGATCTGACGGTACGTTATGTGTCAATATTCCTCAACCGAAAGTACCACTTTACTAGTTGTTTTTTTTACGTTTTTTTTGCAATTTTCTCAAAAATGGCTCCGAAGATTTTTTCTTTAAACTTGGTATATCAACTTACACTACAAGAAGCTCACAACGTGTTATTTGAAACATGTCTCCAGGAAATGCATTTAAATGCACTTCTGGGGAGTGGTGGGTTTTAGGTTTGTTGCATCTTAACTGCTGTTTCAGTATATTAGAACATTCTGTCATCTAAATAATGTTAATTAGACTTAAATATGTTGTTGAAAATTCCGAGTTTTGAAAAAAAATAATAACCGGAAGTGCGTTTTTACTGAAATATAATTTTCAGTTTTCTGGTATTTCGAAAATGGCTCCAACGATTTTCTTTAAACCACCGTTGTTAACTATACATATAAAGAGCTACAACTTTTATTTGAAACTTTTCCCCTGATAAATTCATTTAAGGGGACTTTTGGGGGAGGGGTGGGGTTAGGTTTCCATCTAAAGTGCTATTTCAGTTTATTAGACAATTCTGTCATCTAAATAATGTTAATTAGAATTAAATATGTTGTTGAAATTCAAATTGAAATAACTAGAAATTAATATATGACCCAAATTCCGAGTTTCAAGGAAATTAGTAAACCGGACAGTTTTACTTTTCGACGAATTTCATTAAATTTGGTACACTAACTATAAAATTTGTCAATTATAATTTTGAGTACTGGAGTAAGAGAAAGTTGTGTGAGTGTTTCACACCAGATTTTTTTTAGTAGTTTTCAATATAGTTGTAAAAAGTGGGGGTCAAAAGAAAATCGCAACATTTAATCACCGATTTCAGATGTATGTCGGCAATAAAATCAAATAACATTAACACCATTATAAACTAGAGCGCAAATATTTCAACAAACGTTATGTTCACTTTTTTTATAACTTTTATCGTTAAAGAGTTATTTCAAAAGTGGCCCGTTTAAATGGAACACCCTATATATAAATATAATTAATTTTGTTTTATATGACCAGAGTGGCAAAATATTTAATTAATTTCTGTTTTATATTCAACAAATTACACTTTTATTATTTTAATAACCAATATTTAAATCAATCAATTCCTCATAATTAATTAATATTCTGTTTTAATTGATGCTAATATTCTGTGATTTTTTTTTTTTTCAGGTAACTTCAACAAAAAAAACAAAAACAATTTTTTAGCCTTCAGAAATTCTTTTACGCACTCAACGTTTCGGCGTTTTTTTTTTTAGGCCATTCTCAAGAGTAATTTTTTTTTATAATGAAATACTGTATAATCCAGTGTAACATTAATCTTAATTATTAGTCATTATGATTCTCATCATCGTTAATTGTTAAAATTTATTATATTAATAATTTTATAAGTCAATTTAATTGAGTATTACTTTCTCTTACTCCTAGTAAGAGGAAGTATTGTAATCGTGTCAAATTTTCGATATCGAGTTTTCACCGGAAATATCCGTTTTGAGGTCCCCTGGGTCCAAAAAGTGGTTTTTAGCGAATGGTCGTGTGTGTGTATGTATGTGAACAGCATAGCTCAAAAACGAAAAATCGTAGAAAGTTCAAACTTGATATTACGTTTAGGTATCACCATGGGATCTGACGGTGCGTTATGTGTCAATATTCCTCAACCGGAAGTACCACTTTACTAGTTGTTTTTTTTACGTTTTTGCGATTTTCTCAAAAATGGCTCCGACGATTTTCTTTAAAGTAGCATATTAACTACACATACAAAGAGCTACAACTTTTATTTGAAACATTTCTCCAGGAAAATTCATTTAAGGGCACTTCTGGGAGAGGGGTGGGGTTAGGTTTCCATCTTAACTGCTATTTCAGTTTATTAGACAATTCTGTCATCTAAATAATGTTAATTAGAATTAAATATGTTGTGTTGAAATTCCGAGTTTGAAAAAAATCGGATAACCGAAGTGCGTTTACTTTACCCCTTTACTAAATGATTTATTCACTTTTTCGCAATTTTCTCAAAAATGGCTCCGAAGATTTTTTTTGAAACTTCGTATATAAACTAAACATGCAAAGATCTACAACTTTTATCTAAAACATTTATCTGAGAAAATTCTTTTAAGGGCACTTTTAGGGGAAGGATGGGGTTAGATTTTCATCAAAGTGCTATCCTAGTTGATTATACAATTCTATCATCCAACCATAATTAGTTAGAAATAAATAGATGGCTGAAATTCCGAGTTTCAAGAAAATTGGTAAACCGGAAGTGCGTTTTTACTGAACAGTTTTTTCAGTTTTCCACGAATTTCGTTAAATTTGGTACACAAACTATAAAATTTGTCAATTATCATTTTGAGAACTGGAGTAAGAGAAAGTTGTGTGAGTGTTTCACACCAGATTTTTTTTTTTTCTCAAATGTTACATTTTTCTTGAAAGGAGTGGTCATATTAATTATGATTTCTTATATTTTTATTGAATATGCAATTTAAAGATTAGGTAGCCATGTTTATGTATATTTGTTTAAATTACTATTAAATATAGTGCTAAGGGAAGGGATTAGTTAAGTGGTTACTCCCACGCGAAGGACCCGGGTTCGAGTCCAGCTGTGCTAGCCTTAGTTTTTTTTTCTTCCTAGGAGCCTCTACAGCTCATGTCCGGTGATGGACAGTGTTGTCTTTAACGAGAGGAACACTGTCCGGAGGCCGGCAGGGCACTGAGAAGGCTCCCGGCGCTAATGACCATAGATGTTGAAGCGCCTTAAATTAAAAAAAAAAAAAAAAATTATAATGCTTTTAGAAGTACGAGTAGAAATTTATTTATATAATGTAGGCCAAAAGGGGAGTCCAATACTGTGTATCAATTAACATGGCTAGTTTTTAGTAGACTCTACCAAAAAAATCAAAGCAATAGAATGCATTCAATAGGAAGTCAATCAGTCAACCCATTAAAATAAATAATTACTAAACTAACATCATTAATCACTAATTAATCATTTATAGATTTCATGAGACGTTTTTTTTTTTAGCAAAGCAGTAACTAACTATAAAATGACGAGAATTAGCTTTATCAATTGACCTTGACTTTTTGCCCCACTATATAATCAAACAATAGTACTTAAACAAACACAGTTTCATGGGCGTGTCCTATCTCTTGTTTAAAATTCCCCACCAACAACACACTGTTTTCAGAATTCAAACAATTTAAAAAACTACTCCAGTTAAAAAAAATCAAATGTTAATATCATAGAAATCGTTTCATGAATTTTTAGGGTCAAATTTTTCATCCAGCATTCATTACATTTAAATCAATCTGTAGTATGCAAAGTTTCGAAAAATGTCGATCAATTATAAACAAATAATTATAACACTAAAAGAAGCACAAGATATTCCACTGCACAATGTACCAACAACACCGACTAGTTTATATAATGAATTAAATTTCTTTTTTGAATGCGGGGTATCTGTTGTATGCAGTTACTTGGGGAGAAGCGACCCGTCGGGTTTCCACAGCTGTGGTACTCCTGAGCACTTCGTCAGAACACTACACAATGCACTCTACACTTTACAAACACAGTACAAAAACTAGGCTCTCTGACCCTGATTAATTGGCGTAAGCCAAGGGAGAAGGAAGGGATCAGAGACATTTTCCGTGGTAGCCTGCTTCATTTTGTGGTCATCGACCGGTTTCGAGCGTTCGCCTATCTTCAGGATGCGTTTTTCAGACAGTGTGACAACACAGACTTGCACAGAGCAAATTCACTTAAAAACTCTTGAGTTTACACTTGAGTGTGTAAACTGAATTTGCTCTGTGCAAGTCTGTGTTGGCACACTGTCTGAAAAACGCATCCTGAAAATGGGCGAACGCCCGAAACCGGTCGATGACCACAAAATGAAGCAGGCTACCACGGAAAATGTCTCTGATGTTTTCCAGCTCTCCGGAACCAATCACCACAACGAAGAGGAAGGGATTAGCTCAGTAGTAGCGCGATGGAGTAGCAACGCGGAAGTCCCGGGTTCGATTCCCAGCATGCTGCCCTTAGATTTTTCTCTTTCTAGAAGCCTTTACCACTCACTGTACGGTGATCACCAGTGTTGTCTGTAGCCAGAGATCACTGCTTGATGGTCGGCACTGTACTGAGAGAAAGCTCCGGGTGCTACAATAGATCTTTCAGGTCGCATTGCGATAATCTACAGTCTACTTATATTATTTTTTAATTAACAAAATTTAAATCAATCAATTCTCATAATTAATATTAATTAATTATTTTTTATTAATATATTCTGTTTTTAATTGATATTATTATTCTGTTTTTTAATTTTTAATATTTTAATCCAAAAATACGATTGAGAGATTATACAAATCTGAATTTAAAAAAAAATTGATTATATAAAAACACCCAAACTTTCATAGTTAAGAATTATCAAAATAAAAAATAAAAAATACTAATACTAAAAAATTACTGAACAGAGTTAATCTAAAATTTTGTAAAAAGATTTTTAATTCAAACATTAAATTACACAGTATTTATCCTTCATGTTTAAACAAAATCCTTTTAAATTAAACTTAATGGAGAATTAAATATAAAAAAAAAAAAATCTCTTGAAGATATTGCAAAATCCTTTGGGTAAGATGTTAAATCCTTTGTTAGGGAGTAATAATTACCCAGCCAATTTTAGCAAGAAAATTGGGAACATCTAAAGCAAAGATTGCCATTAAATCAGCTTACTAACTAAGCTACTGGATAAATTAGTATTCCTGTCTCCAATTAACAGGCAGATTTTGCTTTATTTCATCAAAAAAAAAAAAAAAAAATTACAAATACTTGTTGACTTTAAATTACTAAATTCTGATTTTTAAATCTATATAAATAACAAGTCTTTTATGATAATCGCTTGAAGCAATAGAGAATTAAGTTATAAATTTATTTGACAAGAATATCAAGTGCCATTCTTACAAATCGTGTTCAAATTTTCCCACCTGAGGATATAAGAGCAGGGTAACCTCTAAGAAAATGTTGCACAATCAAAAATAGAACCTTAGTAAGTAACATTACGTTAAAGTAAAGCAATCATCAGAGGGGACCGACCGACCAAACCAATGGAGGGACCAAACCCTACGCTATCCAAAGCCCCATTGGGCCCATATACCTACCCCAAGAAAACCAAGAACAAACCGGGTCTAGAACAAATATCCAGACTCCGATCTAATCCATCTAAGATTCATCACAGTCATTCGGACAATAACCTTAAGGGGAAATAGCCTAAGCTCTTCCACAGACATCCTATTACGACCAAAGGTTCTGAATCTAACTTCCACACAACCCAGGCAATTAGTCATAAGATGGATATGGGTGTTTCCTCCAATTGTCTCATAGACTCTACAAAATGGATCCAGCATTAGCCTCATTTTGTAGAGATGTCTCCTTAAACCACAATGTCCAGTAAGGGATCCAACCAGATGTCTGAGAGAGCTCCGTGAAAAACACAGCAACGTCTCCACCAATGGCCTTGTCCGGATGCCCGATGAACGTTTTGGACTGCCGAAAACCAACTGAGCTCATCCATAAGGATGAATGCTGTGAAGCTGTCCATGTCTGGAAGCCTGACAGACTTGTGCCAGAAGAAACGACAACAGCAGGCTAGGGACCAACGAAAGGGACAGAGGCGCCTAATTTGGCAAACCTATACCACCTTCTCATTCCCTTTATGTGGGGAAAGGCATTGTCAAGCTTAACCTCTAAAGTGCCACACACTGTGTTTTTCAGTTCTTTAGAATTCTCTCGGCAAAAGGCACCGTTACTTTAAACTTGTAATATTTACTGAAATAAATACTTCTTTAACATTTATTTAAAATAATTTTCCGGAAGAATTGTGTATACGTGGATCTATTTTGAGGGGAATAAAGTCTTAAAAATATTAAATTACACAACCATTATATATTGTAACGTTTTATCCTCTGAACTAGCTACTGCAACTAGTTTCTAAGTGGGTGTTTAACACAATAAATTACAAATAAAGGACTTAATAATAATTAATATACAGTTTAAAGCAACAAAGGTTCACTTAGTCCTCTCTAAGGTTCTAGAACATTCCAAAAAGAGTTAAAGCGCCCCGCTAGCGCTTTCTAGCGGCCATTAGGAGAATTTGAGGTTCCTGCTTTTTCTCCTAGATGGCACCAGTAGCTGCGTTACAATATTTTTACGCGAGTATTTTCATTTCCGACTAACCCATCCAATTACACTCATCCGACACTCATCCAATTACACTCATCCAATTACACTCATCCAATTACACTCATCCAATTTCCGACTAATCCATAAAGACATCATTGGTTTCATTAAACTTGTTATATGCTAAATATATTAGACATATCAGGCGTTCGGTTGTAACTCCCTTCCTAGGAGCCTCTACAGCTCATTGTCCGGTCTAGAGAACAATGACCGGAGACTGGAAGTGCACTGAGAAGCTCCGGGTGCCACAGACCCTACATGTTGACGCGCCTTAAAATATATATATATGAAAGAAAGAAATGAAGATAAACATTTATAGGGAAGGGAATAGGGTTAGCGTACTGAACTCCCATGGGGAAGACCCGGGTTCGAATCCAGCTGTGCTACCCTTATTTTTTTTTTAGGTCCCTCTACAGCTCACTTGTCTGTAACGAAAGAGAACACTGTCCGGAGGTCGGCAGTATACTGTGTAGGCTCCGGACGCCAGTGACCATAGATGTTGACGCGCCTTAAATTAAAAAAAATAAATAAACATATTCATAAACATGTTTTCCCATATTTAATACTTTAAATGAAAAAAATATATATATCACCCAAATGTTTAATTCAAAACAGTATAAAACATCTGGCCTTCTTAGAAATATATATCTTGAATCTTTTTTTTTTTTTTTACATATTAATTATAAAAGCGTATCACTTTGTAAATACTACTTTATATACTTCATTAAAAAAATTAATAGTGATGATTTATATATGCTTGAAGCTGGACCCAACTTTAACGGTAGATGATTTATAAAAAAAATAACAAGAGGCACTTCACATAAACTATAGATTTGTATCACACATGTTTATGCATAATTTCCTAACAGCTACAATAAATATTAACTAATATTTAGCAGAGTTTGCACTAACCCCTTATTAGTCTGAATACAATATAATTCATAATGAGATCTTTGTAGTTTTATCGTAAATCAAAAAATAGTTTGGTGTGAAACACTCTCACAAAATTTTCTCTTACTCCAGTTTTCAAAATTGTAATTGACAAAGTTTATAGTTAGTATTGACCAAATTTAATGAAATTCGTCGGTGTTATTATGAAGAAAAATTGCAAAAAACTGTACAATAAAAAAACGCACTTCCTGTTTACTAATTTCCTTGAAACTCGGAATTATTAGCAATCTATTTATTTATAATTAATTTTGTTTAGATGGTAGAATTGTGTATTAATCAACTATGATAGGACTTTCGAGATAAACATAATTCTACCGCTCCCCCAAAAGCCACATTAAATGACATTACCAGGAGAAATGTTTTAAATAAATGTTGTAGTACTTTATATTGTGTAGTTCATATTCCTTGTTTAAAGAAAATCATTGGAGCCGTTTTCGAGAAAATAGCAGAAAACTGAAAAATACATTCCGTAAAAACACATTTCCGATTATCTGATATTATTCAAACTCGGAATTTAAACAACATATTTAATTCTAATTATTATTATTTAGATGATAGAATTGTGCAGTAAACTGAAATAGCACTTTACCTTGAAGGGAAAACCTAATCACATGTGATGGATGCAAGAAACTTAGAATAAATTCAGATTTATTTGAACTTAGATTTATTTGTTTGAATTAATTCATAAATAAATCAAAAATATCTAGATATGTGACATTCCCTTGCAAAAGGACAGATATATGGAAACAGTTACTGGAAAAATTTAAGAACAATTATGGCATTGTACTACCCCTTCTTCTCACTGGGGAGGAATTGAAGGAACAAAGAGAAGAGATTGTTTTAAAGACAGACTTGTTCTAGAATTCAAGGAGGACGCTTCTGAGTTGTATTATAACATTACAGTTTATTCCAGTTAATTTATAAGCCTGTTGCTGTGATAATCTAAAGTAAATTAATTTCTCTTAGAGAATATAGCTATTTTAAAAATAGTGTGATTTCTTTATTATTGTTAATACTTCATTCCCTTTTAAACTTACATATTTACAACCCCTTTTTCTACAACACCGCTCGTGCTACTACAAATACACATCATCACACCATTACATTACAACGCCTCTCCCTCAAAAGCATGCCTTCCACTGCAAAAAGGTAATGAGCATGAAATAGCTGAGCGAAACGGAGTAAAATAGTTTTGACCTTCCACTAAAAAGAGTTTTACATAAAAGAGGTATTTGCCTTCCATTGTCAGCGGATTCGGAAACCTGCTAGCGGATTGAGCTAAGCGAGAAATGAGATGGAAGGGGTTGATGTTTCCATTATCAGCGGACTGAATGGTCACCAGTTAGTTCATCATAGCCAGTTGGATCGAGCAAGTCGTGGTAGAAGTTTTCTTTTACGTTTTTCGTTTTTAGTAATAATGCCAGACGATTCCAGTGATGATGACTATATAAATACGATAAGTAAATGCTTGCTACTCTATAGTTATAAGAAAAACAAGCGTAACAAACCAAGATTTTGGGTGAGCTACCACATTACAGAGAGACCTATCAAAGGCGATTTACTACGGATATTCTACGAATTACAAGATAATAATCTCTGTCGCTGGTATTCCATAAACAAGGGTATTGTCGCACTTTCAATAAAAAACTCCATTTTATTCAAATACATACGATACTGCGCAGTCACAGAACACGTTCAAGAATGAGCTGAAAAAGATATTCGCAGGTGGAGGGAGGTAGGGAAGGGCTAGCGGACACCGTTCAAAACTAGCATTGCACAGCGTGACACAACGGCTCCTTTTTCCTCGCTCAGTCCGCTCCGCTGACTCATCTATTAGTGGAAGCACTTCTATGAGATTTGGCGTTGCGAGTCGAACGGAGTCCGTCCCAAATCCGCTCAACTCTGCGACCACTTTTGTAACTCTTTATGCTCGTTCAGTCCGCTCCGCTCACTCTTTTCATAGTGGAAGCACTTACATGAAGATAAACCTTTGCGAGTTGAACGGAGACCGAACGGACCCTCTTCGCTCGCAGTGGAAGGCGCCCTTAAAAGTGCCCTCAAATAAATTTTGCCAGATAAACGTTTAATGGTAAAGTTGTAGATCTTTGTATGTGTAGTTAATATAATACCAGGTTTGAAGAAAATTCGTTGGAGCCACTTTTTGAGAAAATCGTAAAAAAGTGGGGAAAAAAAAAAAAACACCATTCAATAAAGTGGGACTTCCGGTTGAGGAATTTTGACAGATAATCTACTGTCGGATTCCCTGGTGATACCAAAAAGGGAATATCAAGTTTGAACTTTCTACGATTTTCTGTTTTTTAGCTGTGGTGTTCACATACATACGTACATATATACACACTGACACTGACACCTACAGACCATTTTCTAAAAACCACTTTTTTGTACAGAGGGGACCACAAAACGGATACTTCCAGTGAAAAAACTCGATATCGAAAACTTGACATGATTACAATACTTTCTCTTACTAGGAGGAGTAAGAGAAAGTAAAATTAAAAAAAAAAATCTGGTGTGAAACACTCACACAACTTTCTCTTACTCCAGTTCTCAAAATGATAATTGACAAATTTTATAATTTGTGTACCACAATTTAATGAAATTCGTCGAAAAATGAAAAAACTGTTCAGTAAAAGCGCACTTCCGGTTTACTAATTTTCTTGAAACTTGGAATTTCAGCCATCTATTTATTTCTAACTAATTACGTTTGGATGATAGAATTGTATAATCAACTAGGATAGCACTTTGATGAAAATCTAACCCTACCCCTCCCCTAAAAGTGCCCTTAAAAGAATTTTCCCAGAGAAATGTTTTAGACAAAAGTTGTAGATCTTTGCATGTTTAGTTTATATACGAAGTTTCATAAAAATCGTCGGAGCCATTTTTGAGAAAATTTTGAAAAAGTGAATAAATCATTTAGTAAAGTGGTAAAGTAAACGCACTTCCGGTTATCCGATTTTTTTCAAACTCGGAATTTCAACAACATATTTAATTCTAATTAACATTATTTAGATGACAGAATTGTGAAATAAACTGAAATAGCACTTTAGATGAAAACCTAACCCCACCCCTCCCCCAAAAGTGCCCTTCAGAGTATTTTCCCGGAGAAATGATTCAAATAAAAGTTGTAGCTCTTTGTATGTGTAGTTGATGTTACGCGTTTAAAGAAAATCGTCGGAACCATTTTTGAGAAAATCGCAAAAAAGTAAAAAAATCTAACTAGTAAAGTGGTACTTCCGGTTGAGGAATTTTGACAGATAACGTAGTGTCAGGTCCCACGGTGATGCCTAAATGGAATATCAAGTTTTAACTTTCTACGGTTTTTCGTTTTTGAGCTATGCTGTTCACATACATACATACACACACACACACACCACGGACACACACACACACACACAACACAGACCATTTGCTAAAAACCACTTTTTTGGACTCAGGGGACCTCAAAACGGATATTTCCGGTGAAAATTCGATATCGAAAATTTGACACGATTACAATACTTCCTCTTACTAGGAGTAAGAGAAAGTAAAAAGAAGTTTAACTGCTTTAAGTAAAGAACCTTGTAATATATATATTTTATTTCTTCATATGTTTTAAGTAGTAAAACATGCAAGATATGTTTGAAGAAACATGTCTACATGGAAACACCTTCGAAAACCCATGGGAAATTATTTACCCACTTTGAACACCTGGGTAAAAGTTTATCGATTGTAATAAAATGCCTGTAACAAAAGACAGTTTTTATGTTTGTGACAGTATTGACGACTAATAATTTTTAGTTTTTGTTTTGTATGTTGTTCGCATATTTGATTACAATAAATTGCATGATATAAAAGAAATGACTGCAACATTTATTATGTAAATAAAAAGTGAAAACTATATTGACTTATTTTGTTTTTCTAAATATAAATGGTTCTAATTTTTTTTTTTTCGAAGACCAACACAATACTCATTACATCATTAAAAATCACACAACATCATCATCATCATCATCAGTGGCACTACAACCCTGTTAGTTGGGTCTTGGCCTCCTCGATCTTATTCCGCCAGTCGTCCCTCTCTCTTGCAGCCGCCATCCAGTTCCTAGTACGCAGTAGCTGCCTGGCATCCTGCGTCACGCTATCCAACCACCTCAGTTTCGGTCTCCCAATCCTCCTCTTGCGGTCAGGGGCTTCCTGTAAAAGCTTGTATGGAATTTCTTCCTGCCCCAATCTCGCAACGTGTCCAGCCCATCTAAGCCTGGTTCAGCTTTATCCAGGCTACAATATTCGGCTCCTTCATCAGAGCATACAGCTCCCTGTTTGTTCTACGACGCCAAGTCGTGTTCTCATGTATTGGGCCGAAGATTTTTCGCAGTATTTTCCTTTTCTAAAATTAACAGGCGCTGTTCATCTGTTTTTGTGATGGTCCACGTTTCGGAGGCATATACCAGGACAGGGAGAATAAGAATTTTATAAATTCTTAACTTTGTTGCCCTGTCCAGCATCTTACTTCTCATATGCATATTGAGACCGAAATAACACCTGTTGGCGCATATAATCCTCCTGCTGATC
Organism: Triatoma infestans; assembly: GCA_011037195.1. NCBI lineage: Eukaryota > Metazoa > Arthropoda > Insecta > Hemiptera > Reduviidae > Triatoma > Triatoma infestans. The sequence goes on from JAAEAF010010212.1 coordinate 13,332, forward strand.
TCATTTGAAACATTATTGTCAGCAGTTACTAAAGATCCCAGGTAGACAAAGCTGTCGACTTTCTCAAAGCAATAGCAGCCAACTCTAAAATGGCCTTCAAACCTTTCATCATTTGTGAGAAATTTTGTTTTGCTCTCGTTTATTAGAAGGCCCATACATCTGCCAGCTTTTTCTATTTCAATGAAAGCACTTCTCACAGCATCGGCAGATCTTCCCATGATGTCTATGTCATCAGCATACGCCAGGAGTTCTACGGATTTATGGAATATAGTTCCGGTGGTTTGTATTCTGGATTTTCTAATAACCCACTCTAAAGCCAGGTTGAACAATAAGCAAGCTGACGCATCACCCTGCTTTAACCCATTAGAGACTTGGAAGTTTTCTGACATATCCGACTGAACACGCACAGCACAGATGACAGAAGACATAGTCATAGCGACAAGGCGCACTAGCTTAGCTGGAATGTTGAGGTCTACCATTGCCTGATAAAGCTGGCTCCTATTTATACTATCGTAGGCTAATTTAAAGTCTACGAACAGATGGTAGGTGTTTAGCTGGAATTCTCTGCTCTTCTCTAGGATCAATCTCAGACTAAAGATCTGGTCTATTGTCGATTTATCCGTTCTAAAACCACATTGATAACGTCAAAAAAAAATCACATTAAACGTAGAAAAAATCCTTTCTTTTAATGACACAAAAAAATGGTACCTCCACTGGTTGATGGAGCACCAATATTGTCACTATTTATAAATCCCATGTCTCATGTAAGGAAATGGATGAATATGCGATGTTTTAGATGATATCAAAATGTGGAAAAAGGTTAAGGTGGAAGAATTCAATTTACAGGTCTTACCTGTACAGAATTAATTAGCGATCTTCCTCCTTTATGCGCAAAAGAAGAAGATTTTAAACATGTAGTAATGATCTATCTACTACACAAAACAATCTGGTGTGAAACACACACACAACTTTCTCTTACTCCAGTTCTCAAAATTATAATTGACAAATTTTATAGTTTGTGTACCACCAAATTTAATGAAATTCGTCGAAAAAATTATTCCTTAAAAGCATACTTCCGGTTTACTAATTTCCTTGAAACTCAGAATTTCAGCCATCTATTTATTTCTAATTAATTTTGTTTGGATGATAGAATTGTATAATCAACTATGATAGCACTCAGAGAAAAACATAACCCCATCCCTCCCCTAAAAGTGCCCTTAAATGAATTTTCCCAAAGAAATGTTTTAAATAAAAGTTGTAGATCTTTGTATGTTTAGTTTATATATAAATTGTTTCAATAAAATCGTCGGAGCCATTTTTGAGAAAAACGCAAAAAAGTAAAAAAAAAAAAAAAAAAAGTAAAAAAAAAAAAAAAAAAAAAAATAGTAAAGTGGTACTTCCGATCAAGGAATTTTGACAGATAACGCACTGTTAGATCCCATGGTGATGCCTAAACGGAATATCAAGTTTCAACTTTTTACGCTTTTTCGTTTTTGAACTATGCGGTTCACACATACACATACACACACACAGACCGTTTATCACACACTCAAGAGGACCTCAAAACGGATATTTCCGGTGAAAACTCGATATCGAAAATTTGACACGATTACAATACTTCCTCTTACTAGGAGTAAGAGAAAGTAAATTCAAGTATTTAGATGCCCCTTTTCAAAATGAAGAGATATTATTTTCAAGCTACATCCATGTGCAGAAATCTTTGGTATAAATGACTAGTAAATATGTATGTAGTTTAAAATTATATCGTCTCTTGATGAATAGATGATTTATGATTGGAGGAATGATTGTATTGGTTTTATCACAGGTAAGACTTGAGGATGGTAGAAATATCGAGTACTCCATCCATTCATTGTAAATAGATGTATATAAGAAAAAAAAGTTTGTACATAATTTTCACAGGATGTGTGTAGTTGCTGAGTGAATGTAAAGGGTATATGTATTTAAAAGTATGAATGAAGAATGAATGACGGTTCCTAGTATGGTAGGAACCGCCATCCAGAGGTATGTATAATGTGACTAGTTAAATAGATTTATATTGGATGTATATAAAGGTTTGTAAATATATGTATATTTAGGTTAGAGAGTTAATTCAGATGTAATCAGTAAAAATGTATTTATTAGAATAGATGTATTTATTAGCATAAATGTGTTCGTTTAGATTAGTCACGTATTCATGTTTTGTATGAATGAGGTGGGTGGCAGAGAGCAATGCAGGGCCAGAGATGGCGACTGCTGGTAGTGCGTTGGCGTCTTTCTGCACGATGTACGTAATGTAAACATTGTACACAAATGGGAGCCACTGCTATTGGTGGGCAGGCTGAGCTTGGATTGGCACTCCGGCCAACCGTATGAACACAACGAAAGACGCATTAATTTAAACAAGATGTATAACTTTTAGTAAGAGGTTAAATTTTAGTAAGAAGGTAATAAACAGAGAATCACTCGATAGTGACATTTAGGGCATAACAGATTTCCTATTTTTGGCCGATCAATTCATAAAGTTTGCTGTTTTCTTTTTGTGCATATTTATCAACAACTATAACATATTCGTAAGATAAAATATATAAAAAAAAAAGAGCGTATAGGGCTAGGTTGATATGAGGAGGTTTGGGTAGAGAATAATGTAGGTGATGAAGATGACGGGACCCAAGATAGAACCTTGAGGAACACCTGCTGCTATTGCGTAGGAGTCAGAAGAGCGCGTGTTTAGTTGGATGTAAAATTTTCTATTGGCAAGGTATGAGTATGGAGTTTAGTAAGATATAGAGGAAAGTTGTATTCATTAAGGCGGAAGAGAAGTCCCGTATGCCAGACAGTGTCGAAGGCTTTGTCTATGTCGAGAAGTATCATTCCAGTGTGGCTTTTTGCAATGAAAGTTTTGTGTAATGTCGTCAACTATTCTAGTCAGTTGAAGTTCTGTGGAAAGACCTGGTCTGAAGCCAAACTGTTTGTTAGTTAGTATATTGTTAGCGTCGAGGTGTTCTGAGTACCTGGATAAGACTATTTTTTCGAGTATTTTGCTGACGGAACTTAGTAAGGAGATTGGTCCATAACTAGAAGGGGATGTGGGGGTTTTCCGGGTTTACGAATGAGGATGATTTTGGACGTTTTCCAAACTTCAGGGAAATAGCTTAGTGAGAGCATTTTATTGAAGAGATTGGTCAGGTGAACTACGCCTTTAAGGGGGAGATTTTTGAGTAATATGTTAGAAATTCCGTCTGAGCTTGGAGAAGTCTTATTTCTTCTGGAGCGGATAACAGAGTGACTTCTTTAGGTGTTGTAAGTTTGCAGTATCGAGGAGTGAATGTTTGTGTCAGATGTTTTTTAACCGTCTGGGATATTTTTTTGTATGAGTGGGTTGCAGTGCATAAGTCGAGATTTTGTTTACGTAAGTGTTCAAAGTAACAGGCCATGATGTTGGATTTGTCTGAGTCGGAAGAGTAAGTAATGTTGTTGTAGATAAGAGGAACGCTGTATTGTTGGGAGGAGATTTGAAATATTTTATTGTTCTCCAAAAGGAATTGCTATTGTAATCGAGTGGACATATGAAATTACACCATTTCTTATTACGCCAAGTGGACACTTGTTTATGAATTAGAGTTTGAATCTTGTTTAATAGTTTTTTATGAACAGGAAATCTATATTTTTATAGGTAAGCGTTCTTTAGTTTAATTAGTAATCGTATGTGGTTAGGAAGTTCGGTGTATAGCAGCTGAGGTGTCGTTGAGGGGATCCTATGTTTCGCAGCAATATTGATCAATTGTGTAATTGATTCGTAGCCCTTTCTAAGGAAGGGACGTCAGAGGGAATATTGAGGAAGGTTGTGTTAGCGTTGATAATGTCTTTGAATTTCTACCAGTCAGCTTTGTGGTAGTTTAGGCGTATTATAGGCGGAAGTTTAGTGTACATAGTGAGTAGGTATACTGAGACAGGATTATGATCGGAGCTAAGTATAGGGAGGCTTTGTAATGTGTAATTTCTGATATTCTTAACAAGCATTATGTCGATGACGCTGGGCTGACGGGGAGGAGGAGGATAGTGGGTAGGTATATCTGGAGTGACAATGGCGAAGTTATGCTGTAATGAGAGATCAAGAAGAGTCTCACCTGTTGGATTATTAGAGCGCAGTTCCAAGCTGAGTGTTTGGTGTCAAGATCGCTTAATATTAGTACCTTTCTGTGAATAGATTGGAGGTCCAATATGTCACTGGGACTAATTTCGGAGAGGAGGCTTGTAACAGGAAATTATTACTACAGGCATAATTTCTAAAAATACTAAACGCCTACAGCTTCGATAGATAAGATTGAGGGTAAAGTAATGGATGCGTGGTTGACGTTAGCTTTGACAGCTATTGCTGCACGTCCACCATGTGTATTCCTGTCATTTCTATGAATACGAAAACCAGGAAGTTTAAACCTTTGGTTAGGATTCAGTTTGGTTTCGCATAGACAGCAAACGTCTATACGCCTCTCTGCGAGTATTTGAGATAATTCATTGGCTTTATTTTTAAGAGAATTAGAATTCCATTCAAGAAGTCTACATAAATTACTAGAATTCATTAAATAAAATTTAAAAGAACAGCATTAAGCAGTGGTATTCATCGAATAACAAACATACACCTTCGATTAAGGCAGCTATTCTGGACAAGGGATTTGGGGAGCATTTAATTTTTGTGACAGTTGATTTTATGACATAGACAAATTTTTGAATATTAAACATATTTCTGAAGTCTTGAAAAAGAGAACTAGACTAGAGTTCTGCTGTTGTTGTAGATTCGGCAATCTCCCAGTAGAAGGCCAAGTTTGAGCTGAGTTAGTTTGAGCTGATGAATGAGAGGAGAGTTGAGGAAAATCAGCAGCATTGTAGTTGAAACGATGTCGATTATCTGAGCTGCGCGTCGAGAGGCGTGTGCGTAGCCTGTTTCGCTTCTGTTCTACCCCCTGAATGGCACTGCAATTTTGGTCTGTTGGCTTGTGATTACCGCTGCAGTTGGCACATTTAAGTGCACTTGCTGTCTCTCTGAAAGGGCAGCTGGAGGAGCTGTGCTTTTCAGCACACAATTCATAGACTGTTGTTTTGAAGCAGTTCTTTGAGAGGTGTCCAGTACTTTGACTGTTGTAGCAAATAGTAACTGCATTTCTACATTTATATTTTTGCGACTGAATTCTGCATTGAAGAATAGTTTTAACCGCAGTAATTTCTTTGAAAATTGTATTCGGGCCAAATGTGACAGCATACACTGGTAGTCTCTGAGAAACTATGGCTGAACGCTTGTGCTCTTTTTTAAGAAACTGAATGACATAGGCTATTTTTACTTTCTAAATCTGCTTTGATTTCTTCCTGAGTTAACGCCGAAAGAAGAAAAACAATCATTTTGGGTCCAAGATCCGAAGGAGGTGAATACGTATGAAATTCAATAATAGATTTCTTTAAAAAATCTTTGAAGAAATTGTAGTCGTTCAAATTTTGAGTATACACGAGTACACTGTCGTTTTTTATTTTAAATTCAATTAATCCAATTATTTTGGACTGTATTAAATCTTAAAGTGTTATTGTGATTTTTAAATGTGAATACATCACAATAGGTGGCATTTTAAATGTAGGTTTTGGCATTTTGTTAATTACGTGCTTATTTGGCGAATTAGTTCTTCTGATTCATTTTCAGATTCATCGTCCGAAGAGAGAATTGCATATTTATTTGAGATAGGAATACCATTAGAAGACGATTTAGGACTATTGGTGAGTTTGCGTTATTTAATGCGATCGTAAATAATTGGTGTGAAACAGCCATTATTAGTGGCGGCAGATGTAGATTGAGATGAATCCATTTTTAATGGCTGAATGCCTAGATTAGATTGCTCTGGATTGTCTGACGAGTACATGTTGCACAGCTCTAGTAGGAGAACTGTAACCGCACTATTTAATAAATAAAAATGGCAAAAAGTACTCACACGTTTGAGGTTAGTCAACAATAAGTCACTCACAGCACTTAAAAAGGAATTTCACAAAATTTTGACTTACACGTTATTGATCAGCGAAAATGGTATTTTCTTATTTCAAGAAATGTCATTAGGTTACACACTCAGACATTTTAAAGTTTGGGAAGATAAATAGACAAAACATTCAGCGAATTGTATGCTTGGGCTATCAGCTGATTTATGAACAACAATACAAATAGAATATCAAGAAAATTATTTTTTCCTTTTTTTACTTTTGCAAAAATCTATATATTCTTAGTTACTGGCTATTAGTGAGATGTTACTGTGTCTTTCACGGATCTCTCTTAGACATCTTCTTGAATCTCTTACTGGGCATTATGGTTTAAGGAGACCTCTACGTAATGGGGTTCATGCCCCAGACCCCTTTTTCAGAGTTACACCTATATATCTCATAATAGATTGTTTGGGTTGTGAGGAAATTAGGTTCAGTATCTTTGGTCAGAACTCTCCTCTAATCCGACTTGTTCGGACTATGGTGAATCTTAGCTGGATATAACCCAGGTCTGGACTCTTGATCCACATTCCGTAGTCTATGTTTCTTCTTTGGCGTAGCTATATGGGCCCATAGAGGCTCTGTACCACTCTTTTAAATAATGATGGAATAGGATCCGAAGAATTGGATCTTGTGCAGAGAGAGAGACACACAAAATTGAGAGTCTCACTCGCTACTTAGGTCAAACTAGAGTGAGAGACTGTTTAAATATAGCTGCGCCAGCCCTACAGGGGATAGTCTTTCAACAGTTTATACAGCAGTTACAATGCGTCAGCAACTTTTCTCTTTACTCACTCTATATCTCTTGCTACCATTTTCTATATGCCAGTAAAGTTCTGGCAGTTTGTGTTACTTTCTCATTATTAGTTCAGCATTATTTCCAGTTTATTTATCTTCCAAAACCAATTCTTTCCTTTTCATAACCATTATATTGTATTTTCGAACCAAGCTTAGAAGAGAAAGGTAGTTGTTGGTTGCTGTCGCGTTGTAACTACTATATAAACTGTTCTGATTGTCCATGTAAGCCTAACGCAACTATATTTAAACAGTCTCCCACTCTAGTTTGGCCCAAGCAGCAAGTGATACTATCTAGTTTTGTATCTCTCTCTCTGCTTTAGATCTCTCTCTTCGGATCCTATTAAATATTCCCTAAAGCAGAGAGAGAGAGACACACACACACACACACACACACACACAAAAGTTAGGAGTCTCACTCCTACTTAGGCCAGACGAGAGTGGGAGACTCTGTTTAAATACAGCTGCGCTAGCCCTACAGGGACAGTCTTTATACAGCAGTTACAAAGCGTCATTAACCAACAACTACCTTTCTCTTCACTCACTCTAAATCTCTGGCTACCAGTTTCTATATTCGTGTGAAGTTCAGGTAGTTTGTGTTACTTTCTCGTTATACAGTGTTTAGCATTATTTCCAGTTTATTTATCTCTCAAATCCAATTCTCTCCTTCTCATACCCATTATAATAAAAATATAGCCTTGACTTTAAATGGACTGTTTTGTCAGGGTGGTTATGCTTAAGCCAAGCTTTCATGTAAATAAAGAGTTAGTAAAAAAAAAAAATTAACGGAACTTATATTAAGTGTACGTGTATTGGGATAAATGCTCATGTGCTGAGAAACTCCACAAATCCACCACTACAAGCGCTAGCAATTCCATGTAGGTTATGGACGGATGGGCTATAACTTTTAAGCATCCAACAAGAGCTACTCAAAAGTTGTATATAAGCTTACCCAGTTTTGGAATTTAAGGCTGTCAGAAATAAGCATTCAGTAAATCTGAACACAAGTCTGGAAGTGGCATTCATTATCCCATACAAAAAATTATCATACAAAGTTTTACTACAATCAACAACTTCCAAAAAGTAATCAACTGTCTTGACATAATAATACTCTGTCAGGAAATATTTTACAAGCCGAATAGATAATTTGCTAGCTAGCTCGGACAGTTAGAACTAGCAAGGAGTTTTCTCTAATTCACAATTATCGCTCTTCGCTCGGACATTCTCTCTAAAACTTATCCTTCTCCTCAATAGTTAGATAAAATAATACCTGCAATTACAAGTGCCACTTGTATGATGGACTCATTTATCAACAAAATAAAGTCATTATGCCCAAAACTATTAACATCAACACTGCACTGGCAACAGCTTAAATTAATTCATTTGAGTATTTTAATTAATTAGAAAATTTGTTAAATATTTTATAAACTCTGTGAAATTTGAGGGTTTTTTTTTGTGGGGGGTGGGGGATAAGTAAATTTCTTTAATGAAATAAATAAGCGTCGCCATGAACTTTATGCTTGACAAACAAATAAAGATGGTTTCAAGATAAAAAAAATAATACTTTTCTTAAAAACAAAACACATATATCAGTCCTACCAACTGAGCCTGTTTCTATTTACTGAAGGTTTCAACAGTGGCGTCAAAATTGTAATCAAAATTGTATCTGTGTTTTGAGTGTGGATGTCCATACTAACCCAGGTACTTGAAAAAATAATTTTGAGAGTCCTTGAATTTATATTTAAAGGCCCTCCACTAAATTTAACTGGGATACTTTTGTTTTCATAATAGTTCGTAATAAAACACCATCAGTATTACATAGAGAGGCAAACATAAAATAAATTAAATTAAATAACTCTGATTTGAAAATAAATTTTTTATATCAACTTTTGAGAATGGATGTCCGTATTTAAAATTTGCAAAAACTTTTCTTGTTTCAATTAATTTTATTGCCCAAGTTATTTAAAATTATACTCCAATTCGAATAAGTATTTTTATTTTTTTTTTGCAAGTGTTTACATCATTCAGAGTTATTCATAAAAGGTAAAGTTTCCTTTATATTGTGTGAATCAGAATGAAAAAGAGTGTGAAGGCGGAAAGGTTAGAGCAAAAATACTTTTTGTGATTGGTTCCGATCAAACAACCTGCTTATATAGATTGATTGCTTAACAAAATATTTATTTATTTATTTATACTATCTTACGATCATGTAGGTCTGGGGCTGCCGTCTATTTTGAGACGGGAGATCATTTGGTAGCGCCTCTTGGTGAGTGGGCCACCGTTTTCCAGGCTGAGGTTTATGCAATTCTTTGCTGTATTTTGGATGAGAGGGTGCGTAACACTAATTTAAAAGGTGTTTGTATCTGCTCGGACAGCCAGGCTGCGTTGAAGGCGCTTAATTCATGTGTCTTCACTTCCAGATTGGTGTTGGAATGTTCTAGAAGACTGGAAGATCTTTCTTCATTAAAGGATGTGCTTCTGGTCTGGGTTCCAGGTCATATGGGAATTTTTGGGAATGAGGAGGTGGATAGGTTTGCCAAATTAGGTGCCTCTCTCCCTTTCATTGGTCCAGAGCCTGCTGTTGGTGTGTCTTCTGACACATGTTTGTCGGGCTTTCAGACGTGGATGACCTCACAGCACTCATCCTTATGGATGAGTGCAGTGGGTTGTCGGCAGTCTAAAATGCTCATTGGGGGCCCGGACGGAGCTTTGAGTAGTGGGGTCCGATGTCTTTCACGGACCTCCCTCAGGTATCTGGTTGGATTCCTCACTGGGCATTGTGGTTTAAGGAGACATCTCTATATAATGGGACTTGTGCCTGACCCTTTTTGTAGAGTTTGTGAAACTGAGGAGGAAACACCCATGCATTTGATGACGAATTGTTTGGGTTGTGAGGAGATTAGGTTTAGGACCTTCGGCCGGAATAGGATGTCGGTAGAGGATCTTAAGCTGTGTCCTTTTAAGGTTTTGGTCCGATTTGTTCGGTCTGTTGTGAAACTTAGATGGTTAAAACCTGGGCCTGGATTTTCATTCTAGTCCCAGTGGTAGGTATTCTTTAGGGGCAGCTATATGGGCCCGAGGGGGCTTTGGATAGCGTAGGGTTTACTTCCCTCCCCTTTTGGGAATAATAATAATAATACGATCATTCAGCTCCTGGTATTTTATCATTTCTTGTCAGTAACTATTTCACAACTAGAGTCCAGCTGTGCTACCCTTAGATTTTTTCTTCCTAGAAGCCTCTACAGCTCACTGACCAGTGATGGACAGTGTTGTCTGTAATGAGAGAACACTGTCCGGAGGCTGGCAGTGCACTGAGAAGGCTTCGGGCGCCAATGACCATAGATGATGACGCGCCTTAATTAAAAAAAAAATCTATTTCGCAGCAGCCCATAGTTGACACAGTGTTATTTCGCGCTGTTATAAATCATTAATATAACAGTCAGATAATATGGATAATTAATTATTAAGTAAATCTCCTTCAAAAAAAAGGTATTTTAAGTTATACAACCCCCGTGTTGGATGTTTCCATTTTTAAAGGGTACAATATGCCCCCCTTAAAGGCCGAAACATGTGTTTTTATTCCCCACTCAGGTATCATTACCCCTCTTAACCTAGCTAAGCCCAAACAGCAAACATTTAAAGACCACTGTATCAACTAAATTTTTTGGTCGAATCTATGTTATCACAGTGTTTGACAAAAAGCATCCTAATGATTTTTTTTTTTTTTTTTTTTTTTAGCGGGGGGCCAACGCACTGCGACCTTGAGCAGGTCTATTGTGCTATGCCCCCTGGGTGCCACAGGCTTGCCCATAGCACCCGAACGGATGCCCAATTGAACATGCGTTCTACAATATCTCCATCAGGTTGAGGTCCCTGAGGAATCCTAATACCCTGACGGGCTCTAGAGAGGGTATATCCCCCTCCTCCACCTGGTAGCTACCCAGGTTCCTGAACCTTCTCTGAGTGGCAGCCTCGCAGTCTGTTAGGAGATGTATTGGAGTTTCCTCCAACTCCCCACAGAATCTGCATGAGCTGTCACTTTCCAAGCCCAGCAGTCGGCAATGCCCCGTGAGGAAACCCGTAAGTACGCGGAGCTTGTTCTTACTCAATCCAATGCAGGCCTCCGACATCCGTTGGTTATATCCTAATGATAGGCGAACGTCCGAAACCGATCGACGGCCACAAAAAGAAGCAAGCTATCACAGAAAATAATCTCTGACAAAAATACATTATTTATAATTTCTAGAAGAAATATTTTTTAATTTTTTTCACATAATCTGGTTGAAGTTAAACGTAAGTCATCAACAAAAAAGTTATCAGAAAAAGAGAAACGTATCCTAAGCAAACAAAACTTAGACCCAAGCCTTAGATATGGGTTCTGTGTTTCTGAGCTATTAAGGAAAATTGTAAAAATCGCCGACAAGAAGGAATCGCTACTTTAAATTTGATACGATTGCAATACCTTCCTCTTAAGAGGATAATAATAAGCAATGATTATTATATTTTATAAAAAGAGTATATTTTTAATGGATATTCTTTAAAAAGATTTACAGATGATCGCTTATCACATGAAAAGAAAACTTCTTTAAGAATCCCTTTTATTCAATACAAAGGAAGCAATGAAACATGAATCCTTAACTACCATATTATTAGTGAAACTGTTTTCTGTGTGACTCAATTATGCTAGATACCTACGCTGAACATATTTTTTTCGATAGATTCTTTCATCTCTTACAAGGAAAAATATAGTTGAAAGGAGTGAAAACTAAGAAAAAGCCGCAGTATCTAAACGAAATGTATCTCCTTTAATTTGAATATTTTTTTTTACATCCTTTCCATTTTATTTCCTCTGACTTTTCCAAAGAATCTATGTTAACAGAGAAATTGATGAGATTATGACAAAGATTATGATTTGAGGAAGTTAAAGTCAGAATAATTATGGTTGCTTTTATTCGCTTCAAAAAAAGTTCTTCACTACAGAGAGTTTTCTAAAGAGGCGAAGCTAATCATTTAAAAAAAACTATGAGACCTATCGTAACGTATTGCTGCAAAACATGGTCGTTAACAAAAGATGACAAACTCTTCTATATATTTGGGAAAGAAAAATTTTAAAAAAGATAATAGGGCCAGTAAAAGATTGGGAACTTTGGAGAACTAAAAAAAAATCTACCAAGAGTTAATCTGCTTAAGGAAACTGTTTCAGTAACCAATCTCTGGTTGATAATATAAAGAAACGAAGGCATTGCAGATCTCTCAAAAATCCTACACATATTTCCTAGAATCATGTTTAAAATAAAAATGCTAAGCTTATGTCTTCAGTTACAGAAACATTAATGGAAATGTTTGAAACTCTTTTCGAAGTAATTGTAAAAAACATGCAACAAAGTTACAATTTTTCATTTTTTTTTTTTTTTTTTTTTTTTTATGCACATATGTCGTCCTCACGCGTTGGTCTAGTGGCTAGCGCACTCGCCTTTCGTGCGATAATTCAGGGTTCGATTTTTGTGAGGGCAGAGTCGGTGTTGACCAAGCATCGTGATAAAAAGTGGTAAGCTACAGTTAGTAGCGCCCTAAGTAGCAAAGGCCGGAACTTAACGGCGTGGAAACTGCGGCGTGCTTACCACACCGCTCGCCGTCTGGCAAGCCTTGGCCCTTCATGGGCTGTTGCGCCCTAGGGTTTATGCACACATACGTTACTAATGCGCTAGTGCAATTTTTACCTTCTCTTATTCCATGTAACTGGAAGTATGTTGCGAATGTAATAAATTTTTACATTGAGCATGGTTTCAGGAGCTGGATAGAGGGAGTTCAGTGGCCTTGGGTGGTTTGGCCACTGTTTTCC